>WOXC01007124.1:0-60467 GCA_011680675.1 Gymnobelideus leadbeateri
GCTGAAAACTACACTAGGTAGAGTTCTATATCTACAAAAGTTTCCTCCACTTTCTCTCCTCTCACTCTCTTCTTAACCACTTATAAGACAATATCTGATCTTACCATTTCACTGAAACTACTCTCTCCAAAATGACCAATGATTTCCTAATTCCCAAATCCAATAGACTTTTCTCATTTCTCCTTCTCCTCAACCTCTCTGCAGTCTTTGATATTTTCTGCTTGGTACACTCTTCTCTCTAGGTGTTTGGGACATCACTTTCTCTTAGTGTTCCCAGGCTTACAACCTAGGTATCATTCTCAACTCCTCAGATATCTCAGACTGGATGTCCAGGAGGCGATATTAATAAATTCAACATGTCCAAAACGGAACTCAATTATCTTGCCATTATCTTTCTTTTCATTATCTTTCCCTCTAACACTCCCCACATGTTAACTGCTCTATTACTGTAGAAGGCAACACCATCCTCCCAGTCTCTCAAGCTCACAACCTGGATGCCACCACCACCACCCTCCCACCCCACTCATATTGCTAAGACATGTGTATTTTAACTTTGCAATATCTCTTGCATATAATTTCTCTTCTCTGATATTTCTGTCCCTCTGGGGAGGGCCCACATCATTTCACACCTAGATTATTGTCATAACCCAATGGTGGGTCTATCTGCCTCACATATCTTCATACTCCAAGTCATCCACCTTTTGTTGCTGTTTGTCCTTCATTCTGGAAAAGGACAAAAGACATCATCAAAAGTGATGTCTTGACTTGCAAGTGAATTGGATTTAAGTAAGCCAGGCCTGCACAAAGTCATCAGCCTCACTCTCTCTTCCAGAGTTTGGGGTCCAGTGGCAAAACAAAAGTTAAAACAACTGGTGATGTCCCAGGATGCAGTGGGTGACCTTGGCCTTTTCAAACTAAGATTTTTTCCCCAGGTCTCAGTTTATCTAAAACAATGCCCATTCAGTGATTAAAGGCTAGGTAAGAACTGAGACCAAAGATGGCCTAGTTTGCCATCACAAAGAATCAATATGATTGGGGGAAACCTTCAGAGTTTCTGGACAGAACAGAAAATAATTGCTATTTGCACTCACTCTGGGCTGTCAAAACCCAAACAATGAGCAAGAGAGGGTTGGACTGGGAACTATTATTGGTCATTCAATGAAAGCCAGAGTGATTTGGGTTTAAAGTCAAGTTTGAATCACAATGGGCTTTTTCAAACTTGTTTTTTTAAAGCTATATTTCAAGAAATTATAAATGAAAACTGTGCAAGACAAAGAATTAATTGTCCCAGTTTTTTAAATGATAAAATTAAAAAGTAGGAAATTTTAAAAAATCTAGTCTTAAGTCCCAAGATATCTAAACAAATATAAGCAATCAAAAATTATATTCATTTTGACAGAACGCCCACATATAAGGGTCTGACTCCACACAGGGACAGAGGGACCACATGTGATGAAGGAAGGAGGAGGAGGAAGCATTGACCAAGTAGAACTAGTTGGTTGGGTCTATAAAAGTCTAGTCACAGATTATTATTTATCCTTTCTTCTCATAGAAGGTCAACAATATCATGAAGGTGGTATCTTGACTTTAAGCCAGAGTTGCAGTCAACAGCTCACTCTCTCCTCCAGACTCATTGAAGTCCAATGCCAAAACAAAAGTCAACATAACTGGTGATGGCCCAGAGCCATCCTCCTATTTAGCTACCAAGGTAATTAAAAAAACATGCAGATCTGACCATGTCGCACCCTCCCTGCCCTACCTCTCTCTCCATAAAATTCAAAGGGTTCCCAATCACCTTCAGGATCAAATACAAAATCCTCTACTTAGTGTTCAGAGTCTTTCATAGCCTAGTTTCCTATTACCTTTGTATTCTTCTTATACCTTAATTTGTGATTATACTTCAGTTCAGTGACATTGACTTGCTAGCTGTTCCATAAACAAGACACTCTATCTCAAGTCTCCTTCTGGCTTCCCCAGCTCCCTATAAGTCCCAACTAAAATACTATTTTTTACAGGTAGTCTTTTCCAACCCATCTTAATTCTAGTGTGTTCCTTCTCTAATTTATTTCTGATTTATCTTTAATATAGCTAGTTTGTATATATTTGCATACATATTGCGCCCCCTACCAGATTGTGAGTTCCTAGAGGATAGGGACTGTACATTGCTTCCTTTTGTATCACCAGCTGTTAACACAGCATCTGGCACATAATAGGTGCTGAATAAATGTTGGTTGACTAATTAAAGACAACATTACCCTTCTAGTCATTTGGGTTCAAAAGTTCAGAATTATTCTTGATATTTCATTATCCTTCCTCTCTGCATTCAATCCGTAGTCAAGTCTTGTTGATTCTATTACCACATATTTTGCCATTGATTCCCTTTTCTGTCCTAGACATTTTGCTGCAGGTACTGCTCATTTCTTGCTTGGATAATTGCAGGCTTCTTGTTTGGATTTCTAAATCTCATCCTCTCTCCTCTCCAACCCAGAAAACACACAGCTACAAAATAACATTCACAAAACACAATTATCTTAATGCTTTTCTCTGTTCAAGAATGCTTAGTACATTGTTATTGCCTCTAGAAGAAAATATAGTCTTTAGGTTGTCATTAAAACCCTTCATTTTCAGGATCCATCCTACCATTCAAAGTTTATTTCATATTCTTCTTCACTCATATTCTATCTTCTGGGGAAAATGGCCCATTTATTGTTTCCTACGTATAAAAATGCATCTCCCACTTCCATGCTTTTGAACAGACTAACCTTCATTCCTGAAATAAACTTCCTTCTCACTTCTGCCCCTTAGAATTCCTAGCTTTCATCAATGGCCAATTCATGTGGCCCCTCCTTAGGAAATACTTCCTAATCTCCTGACTTGTCAGTGTTCTGCTTCTCCTATTCAAATAATTTTGCATTATTTTGGCGATGTAACATTTAGGCTCTTTCATGGGAAGGACTATTTTTATTTTTGCCCTTTTTTTTGGTCCCCAGCACTTTGTGATTAGGAACTAGTAATTTCTCATTTAATGCTTCCTTGATTTGGATTAGATTGGAAGATCAAGAGAGTAAAGATCAATTTTGACTGGGCGAGACATAAAAGAATTAATAGAGGAGATGGTGTTTGAGCTTGTCCTTAAAGGGTAGATATGATTTTAGTAGAAAGAAATGGAATTCATAGTGTAATATAAGTATAGGGAAGAACATGATCAAAGTTATAGAGGCAGAACTGTCATATTAATTATGAACACATACATATTTGTGTATACACATACACATATATGGATGGATGGATGGGTGGATGGATGTGTGTGTGTCTAGGTGTATATGAAACAGTGATTTTATTTGGTTGAGACATTTAGAGTGGAGTAACATGAGTTAAAGCTGGAAAGGAAGGGAAGTATGAGTTTATAAAGAGCCTTGAATGACAGTGTTGTACGCAGAAAACGCCAGCAAGACTCAGCAATTTAGAATTGGACCCTTTATTATATTCCTGGCTGATCAGGCCACATGGCGGGCTGACAAGGTACCACCCCACCATCCTAGGTCGTACAGCAGCAATCTCAGGTAAAACCTCAGCTTTTAAAGGGAAGCCACGGGGCCAACTGTTACATATTACTGAAGCAGAAACTTGCAGAGGCCAAAAACAGTGATTGGTCAGTACACACCTTGAAATTCCCGCTGGCACCAACTCTCCCAGACCCAGAAGCCCGCCCACCTCTGTGCAGGTGAGCTGACTGGGAAAGGGTGGAGATTCAGTGGGGGAGGGTGGAACCAGTCCCCTCACCTCCCTGAGGGAGGGCCCAGGCCTGGGATGGGAAAGCCAGGCAACAACAACAGAAGTTTGAATACTATTCAGTAATCAAGGGATAACTATTTAAGGGTTTTGAATGGAGAAGTGACATGATTTCTGCTCAAGGAAAAGATTAATTGGATTGCAGTGTGTAGGCAAATAAGAGGGGGAAGTGAATAGTGGCTAGTTGACTGATTAGGAGTCTATTAAAATAGGCCAGACAATAGGTAAAGTGGGCTCAGAATTTGGTGGTAACTATTCAACTCAATCAATTCAATTGAATTCAATTCAATTCAACATTTATTAAGTAAATTCTATGTTCAAGAGAGAGTCAGTGTGGCCTAGAGGATAGAAGGTTAGACTGGGAGTCAGGAAACTTGAGTTCAGGTAGTGCCTCTAAAACATCCTACTTGTTTGTCTGGGCAAGTCTTTTCAGTGTCCTAGATACCAATATAACTCAATAAGCTATAGATGAATTACAAATCTGTCAGTGGATGTAGTTTCTATGAAGGAAATTCCTTATCTTGATGAATTTCAGGGATAAACCAACACATAAATAAATAGACCAATAAATACACAAACAAATTAATGAATGAATGGCGCTATGCTGGTCATGAAAGGAAAGAGGAAGAAGTCCTTTTTATTATGAGATTATGAAATTATGAAGATATAGATGAGAAGACTCCACCCAACTTTTTGAACATGAGTGACTGTTAAATGGTTATACCATAATAAAAAAGAGGGGAGTCAGAATGAGGAAATGTCAGTATATTTATAAGCATAGTAGAAGGAAAAAAGAGAGAGGGGGAGATTGGAAGAGGTGGAAAGGGATTAGGTCATGGGAACAGGTAAAAAGAGAGCCCTAGCATAGAAAAGAAAATCCCAATCTTGTGAAAATACAGCAAAAGAGAAGAAAGGGAGAGAAGACAATAGGAGTTTTGAGATGTCAATGAGGGGAATGAAGCAGATATTCTTAAATGTCTCAGAAAAGTGAGAAGTGAGGTTATCCATTATAAATGTGAGTGGTAAGAGTGGATTCTTGAGAGAGGAAAGGCTTTATAATGCTGTGGGAAATAAAATAAGGAATCAACGAGACAGAGTAATTTTCAGTGAGTCATTCTGCCTCAGTTGAGGTTATGTACCATGAATTTATAGGATTATAGAATTTAGAGCTGGAAAGCAAATTAAAGATCATTTAATATAAAATCTTCATTTTAAAAATGAGGAAAATATGACCTACAGGGGAAAAGTTAGTCCTTCACTTCACAGAGATAGTGTCTAAGGAAGAATTTCAAACTCAAGTCTCCTGACACCAAATTTCCCAGTCTTTCCATGTGCTGTTATGTATGCTATTCTTTTTTTCAACTTAAAAAATTAAACTGTTTTGTTAATCGTTAAGACACAAAACGACACTTACTTTGCCCCCCCTTCACATACACACATGTTTTTCTTCTGTCTAATGATTCTTTTACACAGTTATAATCAATGTAAATCACTATGTATATGTATATTTATGTGCATGTTTACATATATATCTATTTATATATATATATATTTATCTTTATATGCATATCATATATAGGTTCAAATATATTTGTGCACTCAAAACAAATTTTTATCTCTTCTCATATTTCTCTTAAGTTCTCTATATTAAACATTCCTTATGGTGCCATAATATTTTATTTTATTTTTTAAAGCAATTGGGGTTAAGTAACTTGCTCAAGGTTACACGGCTAGTCAGTATTTATGTGTGGGTGCTCATTTTCTGAGGCCGGATCTGATCTCGGGTCATCCCAACTCCGAGGCTGGCACTCTTACTCACTGCGCCACCTAGCCACCCCAATGGTACCATAATATTGCAGTATTCTCATGTGTCACAAATAATTTAGCTGATCCTGAATTGCTGGAAAATGAATCTATGTCCAGTTGAATTGATATTGCAACTAATGCTTATATAAATATATTTATACTGAACCATTTTTTTCTTCCAGCCTCATTGAGAACATTTTCCCATATTCTCATGATTATATTTCATTATCTAATATTTTTGCCATTTGGATGTATTTAAGATAATATTTTAGGGTAGTTTTATTTTAATTTCTTCAATTACTACTCATGTTTAATACTTTTGCAAGGGATTGTTGACAGTTTGTATTTCTTCTCTTGGGTACATTTTTGTGTCCTTTGACTTTATATCTATTGGAGAATGAATCTTATTTATATAAATTTGTATCAGTGCCCTATAGATTTTGTATGTCTTGTTTTGTCAGAGTCATTTTGCAGCATGTACCTTTTTTAACTTGTTCTGACCACATTGCTTTTGTGTGTGCAAAAGAGTTTTTAATTTTACATGCTCTAAATCTTAATTTTTTTTTCTTTCATGGTTTCCTCTATATTATGGTTGGTTAAGAATTCTACCCTGTCCATAGAAGAGAAAAATAAAACTTTCATTTCACCTCTATTTCATAAGGCATAATTTTTTATATTTAGATCTTAGATTCTTTTGAAAGTTAGTGAGGTATAATATCCCAGACTAATCTAAATTGTCTGCCAAGCCAGCATCCTTACTCTCCCAGAAATGTTGTTGAATAATGAATTCCTTCCCCAGTAATTTGTGTGCACTTGACATGCATTTGGTGCTAAATCTTGCATATCTAACATATTCCACTGATCTACTTTTCTATTTTTTATCCAGTATTAAATCATTTACATAATTACTGTGTTATAGCATAATTTGAGATCTGGCTATACTTAACTAGTTTTAAAATTATTTTCCTTGATATTCTTGACTCATTCCTTATGATTTTTTCTTTTACTAAATTCTAGCAAAGTATTCTAATGGCACATAATTGGTATAGCATTTTATCTGTAGATTAATTTGGTTATTTTTGTTATCTTTATATCTGCTTGGCTCAGTTATGAATATTTAATGCATCTCTAGTAATTTAATTCCAACTTTTTTCCACAACAAAAATTGTTTTTAAGTTATATTTAAATAAATCTCATGCCTTGAAAATTCCCATACATTTAATGCATTGTCCTATTTTAAAGTGATGGTTCCCTATTTTGTTATGTTGTTAATATGTGAAATTACAATAATATTATGTTTATTTTGTACCTACTACTTAGCTGTAGTTACTATTTTAAAAAATTGATTCACTTTGGTTTTTAAAAGTAAACCATCATATCATGTGCAAACAGATATTTTAGCTTTCTCTTTCCCAATAATTACTCTTGTAATTCTTTGTGGATGAGGTTTTATTTTGACAAATATCCTGATTAATAATGGTGATAAGTGGATATCCTTGATTCATTTCTGTTTTAAGTGGTAAATTTATAATATTTCTACATTACAAGTAACAGTAACTATTTATTTATTTTGCTTTTTGGAGGGCAATTGGGGTTAAGTGACTTGCCCAAGGTCACATGGCTAGTTTTTGTGTTAAGTGTCTGAAGTCAGATTTGAACTCAGGTACTACTGACTCCAGGGCCAGTACTCTATTCACTGCACCATCTACCCCCCCCCCCATCAGTAATTCTTTCAAACAAATGATTTCCCCCTTTACTGTAGAGTCTTTATGCTTTTCAAAGATTTAAACATGCAGGAGGTTAGCTTCTCTGTGTCGTTCTGTGGGTGCTGGGGCTCCAGAAGTTGTTCAGAGTCCCCTTTTACATGGTTTGGAGGTAATCTGGGGGGAGAGCATCTTGGAAGTGCTGTTTCTACTCCTGCCATCTTGGCTCCACCTATTCACACATTCTGTTTCTTAACAGACTGAGAAAAGGCATTAATGCAATAGCTAAAACAAGGTGTGAACCACTTCTGTGCTTGCCTTTACATTAAGACTAATAGAAGGACTATACAAAGACAGAGGGGTTAGGTGTCAGTTGACTATGATGGGATGATCTCAAAAAAATTAAGGAGTAAGAAAGAGTATGCATTGGGAACAGGAGGAAGAGAGAAGAAATACAGGAGGTTATACAACATAAAAGAGGCATGCAATGAAGAACTTTTACAGTGGAGGAGAAAATAGAGGAAGCAATGTTTGAACCTCAGTCTCATTAGAATTGATTCAAAGAAGAAATAACATGGACATTCAGTTGGATATACACATCTTATCTTACACAAGAGGTGAAGAGGATAAAAAAAAGAAGATGGACTGACAGAAAGTCAGGCAAATAAAAGGATGTAGTGGTTCAAAGAAAAAAACAGACTTTCACAGAGAGAAAGAATAAAAAAGAGAGAAAGCGAGAGGGATAAACAGGGGAAAATTGGATGGAGAGAAATGCACAACTAGTAGCCATAAATGTGAATGTGAATGGGATGAAATCAGACATAAAACAGAAGCAGAAAGCACAATGGATTAGAAACCAGAATCCAAAAATGTATTTTTTACAAGAAACACACCCGAAACATAGAGAAATAAACAGAGTAAAAATAACAGGCTGTGTTTAAAAAATAGAAGGACTATACATAGACAGAAGGGATAAGTGTGAGTTGATTATGATGGGATTTATATTCTTTCTAGTTGTCCTAATAATGATAGCAATCATGTTCTCAGATAAAGCAAAAGAATAATTATACATAATTAAAAGAGATAAGCAGGAAAACTTCATTTTGCTAAAAAGGTGCCTAGACAATGAAGCAATATCAATGCTAAACATATATGCACCAAATAGTATAGCATCCAAATTCTTAAAGGAAAAATTAAATGAGTTATAGTAGGAAATAGTAAAACTGTACTAATTGGGATCCTCAACTTTCCCCTCTCAGAATTAGATAAATCTAACCATAAAGTAAACAAGAAAAAATTAAAGAGGTGAATAGAATTTTAGAAAAGTTAGATATGATAGCCTCTTGAGAAAACTGAATGGAAATAGAAAGGAGTATACCTTTTTCTTAGCTGTACCTTCACAAAAATTGAACATATATTAGGGTATAAAAACTTCATAAACAAAGGAAGAAAAATACATCTTTTTCAGATCATAAGGCAATGAAAATTAAATTCAATAAAGGGCCACAAAAACATAGATTAAATATTCTTCAGAAATTAATCTAATCTTAAAGAGTGAGTATATTGAATAACAAATCATAGAAACAATAATTTCCAAACAATAAACAACAATAAAGAGAAAGAAAATGATGAGACAACATACCAAAATTTTCTGATGAAGCCAAACCAGGACATGGGAGAAAATTTATACCTCCAAATGCTTGTACCAATAAAATAGAAAAAGAGCAGAACAACCAATTGGGTATAACAACAACAACAAAAAAATAACACAACTAGAAAAAGAATAAATGAAAAATCACTGATTAAACACCAAATTGGAAATCCTGAAAATCAAAGGAGAGACTAATAAAATTTAAAGCTAAAAAATTTAAATAATAAAATAAGGAGCTGATTATATGGGAAAAAACAATAAAAGAGATAAACATTGGTTAATTTGATTTAAAAAAAAGAACGAAAAGGCTAAATTACTAGTGTGAAAAATGAAAAGGGTGATTTCACCACCAATGAAGATGAAATTAGAGCAAGTTTTAAGAGATATTTTGCTCAATTATATGCCAATAAATCTAACACTTTAAGTTAAATATATGAATATTTACAGAAATAGAAATTGCACAAATTAACAGAAGAGCAAATAGAATATTCAATAGCCCTATCTTAGAAAAAGAAATTGATCAAGTCATAACCAATCTCCCTAATTAAAAAAAAAATTCCCAGAACCAGATGGATTTAGAGTGAATTCTACCAAACATGTAGAGCACAATTACCTCCATTATCATATTAACTATTTGGGAATCTAGCCAAAGAAGGAGTCCTTTAAAATACCTTTCACTATACAAACATGGAGCTAATATCTAAACAAGGAAGAATTAAAACTGAGACAGAAAACTATAGACCCATTTCCCTAATTAATATTGATTAAAATTTTTAAAATAAAATACTAGCAAGGAGATTACAGCAATATATCACAAAATCATACATTATGATTAGGTGAGATTTATGTCAGGAATGCAGGGCCAGTTTAGTACTAGGAAAACTATCAGCAAAACTGATCATATCAATAATAAAACAACAAAAGTCATACAATTATCTCAATAGATGCAGAAAAAACGTTTGACTTTTTGACAACTCCCATTCCTTTGAAAAATACTGAAAATATAGAAATAGCTTATCTTAAAATGAAAAGTAGCATCTATCAAAAACCATTAGTTATGGGGATATGCTCAGAGTCTTCCCCATAAGATCAGGAATGAGGCAAGGATGCCCCTTAGCACCATGATTATTCAGTATTGTACTAGATATGCTAGCTCTTGCAATAAGAGAAGAAAAAGAAATGGAAAGAATTAGGATAGGCAATGAGGGGAAAAATTGCTTTTTTTCTTTCAGATGATATCATGGAGATATCATAGAGAATCCACTAAAAAAAAACAAATAAACAACTAGCTGAACTTTGGCATAGTTGCAGGAAATAAACCCATATAAATCATCAGCACTTCTACATTACCAAATTACTATACATTACCAAAAAAGTACAGCAAGAAGGGATAGAAAGAGAAATTCCATTTAAAGTAGCTGCAGACAATATAACATACTTGGGAGTCTACCCATTAAGACAAACCCAGAATTTATATGAACACAGTTGCAAAACACTTTTCATACAAATAAAGTTAGATCTAAACAATTAGAGAAATATTGATTACTTGTGGCAGGTGAAGCCAATAAAATAAAAATTTACTTATTCAGTGCTGTACCAAACTACCAAAACATTATTTTATAGTGCTAGAAAAAATAATAACAAAATTCACCTGGAAAAGAACCAAAGGTCAAGAATATTAAGGGAATTAGTGATGAATGTGAAGAAAGGTAGCTTAGCTGTACTAGATCTCAAACTGTACAAAGTGGTCAGTATCAAAACAATCTGGTACCATCTGAGGAACATAGTGATGGATCAGTGGAATGGCTTAGTTATACAATACACAGTGATAAATGACCATTAATGAGTAATCTAGTATCTGATAAATGCAAAAACTCAAGCTTTTGGGACAAGAACTCACTATTGACAAAACCTGCCAGGAAAACTGGAAAGCAATTTGTCAGAAACTAGGTGTAGACCAATACCTCACAAAAAGGCTGATAGCATAAACAAATTAGAGGAGCATGGAAAATTTACCTATTAGATCTATGAATAAGGATATGGTTATTTTATGATCAAAACTAGAATTAGCATCATGGAAAGTAAACGGGATATTTCTGATTACATTAAAATAAAAGGGTTTTGCACAAACAAAACAATGCAGCATAGATTAGAAGAAATGCAGGAAACTGGGGGAAAAATTTATGGTGAATTTCTTTAATAACGGTTTCATTTATCACTTTTAGGGAGAACTGAGTCAAATTTATAAGAATAGAAATCATTTTCATCAATTGATAAATTGCCAAAGGATATGAATAAGAAGTTTTCAGAAGAAGAAATCAAAGCTTTCAATAGTGAAATAAAAATGCTGTAAATCACTATTGATTAGAGAACTGCAAATTAAAACATTTCTGAAGCACCACTACACACCCATCAGATTGGCTAATATTACAGAAAAGGAAAATGACAAATGTTGGAGATGTCAAATTGAGACACTAAATTCATTGTTGATGGAGTTGTGAACTGATCCAACCATTTGGGACTATGGCCCCAAATTCATAAAACTGTGCATACCCTTTGACCAAATAATGCCACTACTAGATTTGTATCCTAAAGAGATCAAAGAAAAAGGGAAAATACTTATATGTACAAATATATGTATAACAGCTCTTTTTGTAGTGGAAAAGATTTGGAAATTAAGGGAATGACCATCAGTTGGAGAATTCTGGAGTAAGGTGTAGTCTATGATTGTGATGGAGTACTATTGTATTATAAGAAGTGAAGAGCAAGATGGTTTCAGAAAAACATGGGAAGGCTTACATGAACTGATGCAAGGTGAAGTGAGTAGAACCAGGAAAACATTGTACATAGTAGCAGCAATATTGTAAAGGTGATCAACTTTGAATGACTTAGCTATTTCGATCAATAGAATGATCTAAAATAAGTCCAAAGGATTTATGACAAAATGCCTCCAGAGAAAGAACTGATGAAGCTGAATGCAGATTGAAGCATATTTTTTGTACTTTATTTTTCTTGCTTTTTATTCCTTTGGTAACATAGCTAATATGGAAATAGATTCTGCAGGATTTCATATGTATAATTGATATCACATTTCTTGCCTTCTCAATGGTTGGGGAAGGGTAGGAAGGATGAGAATTTAGAGCTCAAAAAATTCTTAAATGTATGTCAAAAACAAATAATAAATAGAAGATCCAAATAGTTACTATGCTATTCAGTGTATATGTATTAAATATTGATAATCTTACTATTTTTTTTAGCCTTTCAGCATGGTATACTTTCCTTGTTCATTTTCCTTAATAATGTCCTGTATTTTGAATTGCACTATATCCAAAGTTATCATTGTTAACTCCTTATTTTTCAGATTTTTAAAATTACATCTTCTCACTTTGACTTTCTATAACTCTATTACAACAGCTTTGGTTTAGGTTCACCAGATTATTTTTAAAAATCTATTTTTAGTTTTTTCCTTTTGTTTTTTTCAGACTTTATGCCATATATTCTTTTCTCTCTCTCTCTCTCTCTCTCTCTCTCTCTCTCTCTCTCTCTCTCTCTCTCTCTCTGTGTGTGTCTGTCTGTCTGTCTCTCTCTCTTGGTTTTTAAAAAATTTTTAGACAAATACTGAAACTTAAATACATAATAAAAAAACCATAAACTTAACTACTGAACTTAAATATAAAATGAAAAAAGAAAAAAAACATGCCATGTGCACAGCAGAACATAGGAGAGGCTTCAGAATATATAGCAATAACTTGTCATTTCAAGAAAGCCTAAATATTATGAAAGTTGTCCATCTTTGCTTCCTTGTAGGTTTTCTTTTGTTCTCTGCTGTACACTTTTTATTTTGTTCTTTTTTCCCTTTCTTTTTCCCTACCCACCTCCCCAAGGCTATAATTGATCATGGATATATTTATGTACAGGTATTGATATATATATATAAGTATAAATACATACATACATATATATATATATATATATATAAACATATACTTTCCCTAAGAGATTCTACTCAATCTTGTTTTTATGATTGTGCATATCTCTTTTTTCCTTTCTCTCCTAACTCCTCTACTTTACTTCTACCTGTTACCTTGCCCTTCTATTACTTAACCCATCCAACAATCCCTTCCATATCCTCCCATTCCCCTAAATCTAAAGACCCTTCTATATCCCCTTTTTAACCTATTCCCTCACTGTCCCCTCTAAAAATTCCTCCTTTATCATCTCTTCCCTCTCTATCCCCTTAGAATTTTATTTCATTCTCAATTTAGAAGACTTTTATATTCTTCTAGATATATATGTATTTTCCCCTCTTAAGCCCATTCCCAATGAAAGTAGGTTTCCAGAACAGCCCCTCACCCCCATCTGATTCCTCTGTATTTGTTCTTCCTCTCATACCTCATTTGTATATGATAATTACTCTTTTAACTGTTCTTGAATGGTTTTACTTTTTGAAGTCATATCATACTCAAGTCTTTCTTATGAGCTACTTAATTACTAATAACAGTCTTAGACATAGGTTTTACATTTTCCACACATAAAAAGTAAACATTGTATTCTTATTCAGTTCCTGGTATACCTTATATTTCCCTTGGCTCTTGTATGTCAAATCTTCTACTGAGTTCAGGATTTTTTACAAAATCCTGAAAGTCTGACAGTTGATCAAATGTTAATTTTTTTTTACATACAGAATCATGCTGAGTTTGCTGGGTGTAATATTTTGGACCAGAGACCCAGTTCTTTTGCTTTTTGATATATAGTGTTCTAAGATATGTGATCTTTTAGTGTTGCCAATGCTAGGTTTTGCATGATTCTAATTGTGGTCCCATCATATATAAATTGTTCTTTTCTTGTGGCTTGTAATATTTTGTTCTTAATCTGGGGGTTTTGGAATTTAACTATAATATTTCTGTGAGTTTTCCTCATAGGATCTCTTTCAGATGGTGATTGATGGATTTTTTTCTATGTCTACTTTCCCCTCTTGTTCTAATGCTTCAGGACAGTTTTCTTCAATTGTTTCGTGTGTGTGTGTGTGTATACACATATACATATCTTATTTCTTCATCTCTTATACCCTCACTGGCTTCCCCTTGTCAAATTCTGATTTCTCAAGGAGTCATTTTCTTCCTTAAGACTCTGGATCTCCTTTTCTAATTGGTTGACTTTGTTGTCATAATTGTCTTGTTTTTCTTTTATTCTTATTTTTTGTTTTAATTTTCTCTCAATCTTTCTCATTTTATTTTTGAAGTCTTTTTTAAGCTCTTCAATGAATTCTTTTTTAGGGCAGGTGACCATTTGACATTACTCTTTGGGGGTAGAAGAGGGCTTTTTTCCTTGTCTCTTCCTCTGAAGACAAACCCAGGTCTTCTCTATTCCCATAGTTGCTCTCTATAGTTGGATTCTTTTTCCTTTGCCTGTGCTTTTTTTTTGGGGGGGTGGGTAATAATTTAGTTTTTATAATCACCTCTAGTCCTTGGAGTACAGGGGATGGTGCCTCTAGCCCTCTTCAGGTCTCTCCTCTGACCTTGAACTCAAATCAAGACCTCCAGTCTCCACTAGTGCCCATAGCCAGGGGCTTTCTGCCCCACTGCTTCTGCACTTACAGGGCATGTGCTAGTTCCCTCTTACTCCCTCTGCTCTCCGAAGCACAACTGGATCTGGTGTTCCTTCTCAGCAGAGATCTTCCCCAGGTTAGACCCCAACTCCTTTCACTGTCCTGGGGCTAAAAATTCCGGTGGCTGGAGCAGAGGCAGCTTCTCAAACCAACTAACCCCAGGGCTTGCAGCTTGTTGCTTAAGCAGTGTGCCACTTAAAGGGGACCTAGCCCAGAGGTGTTTACTCTTCACCCGGAGGAAATTTCCTCCTGGGATTTTTTGATTGTCCCAAGAGAAGTCCTGTTCTATCCTTACTCTTATTTGTTTCCCTTCTCTGTTTGTCCAGAGGGGTTATTTTATCTCTCTTGTGGAGGAAAATCTTGAGAGGTTGAAATTTTCTGACCTACTCTGCCATCTTCCCAGAATCCTCTCCCATTTTTCCTTTTGTACACAAATTTAGTTGATTTACATTCAGGGTTGTCATTTTTACATTTGCAATTCCCTCTACTATATTAATTGTTTTGCAATCTCTGGTGTAATCTCCTTTATTTCATTCCTCACCTAGATTTTGAATATATACACTTACACCCTCTTACCCTGCTATAAACATAGATGTATAGTTTTACTGAGATAAGCTTCACAAAATATCACTTCCCCCACAGATTCTTATGAGTGTGGTTTGTGAATTATTCACCCCATGCTAAGCCTGTCATTTCTTCATCAGCTCTAGGGTACTTGCTCTTAAGATATAAACAAATCTTTTTTTTTTTTTAATTCTTTCCTTCCTTCTTTTGTTCCCTTCTATAATGTTTGCCAATCAATTCCTAGCCATTTCTCCCCAGAGAATGTTAGCTAAAACTTCAGAGAAACCATAGACTATTTGTTACATTTAAATGTGAATATTTTGAGCCATTATTTACCTATTGTTTTAAAGTTATATTGTTTTAATATTATTTTACCTGATTTTCAGGTTTGACTTCATGGTCAGTTTGTTTGTCAAAGATGGTAATTAAGGCGAATGGGTGTTCCCTCAGCACAAGTGTCTGGAAGGCCTTATGTAAATTAAAAAAAATTATGAAAATATATATGCAGATTTTCTGGTTGACAATTTAGACTACAGGTCAATTTCCCTTGGGGCAGCTAGGTAGCATAGTGGAGAAAATGCCAGGCCTGGCGTTGGGAAGCCTAATCTTCCTGAGTTCAGATGTGGTCTTGGACACTCACTAATTGTATAACCCTGGGCCAGTTACTTAACCCTATTTGCCTCAGTTTCCTCATCTGTAAAATGATGGGTAGGAGGAAATGGCAAACCATTCCAGTATTTTTCTAAAAAAGACACCCAAAAAGTGTCTAAAAAAGACACAAAGAGATGAATGTGAATGAAAATGATTAAGCAGCAAAAACATTTCCCCTTGGTTTTTCATATATAATTTTCAAACTCTTTCACTTTCATTTATGTTACAACTAAGAAATAATATATAATTCATACTTTTTTGTTTATTTCATACTGGCTGCTGGTAAGACTATCATTAAAATTTGATGACTATATAAATGAGGTGAAATTTAGCTTCCTCTTAAAGAGTATCCAGTGTTTTTGTTTAACCTAACTGGTGAAATCATAGATCCAGAGCTAGAAGGGACCTAAGATTCCATCTAGTATTACTCCCTTCATTTCATAAGTGAGAAAACAAAGGTCCTCTGCCTTTAAGTTAACTGACTTGTTCAATGTCACACTGGTTGATGTTGATCAGGGGGACAATCTGAATTCACATCCTTGGACTACACAGTCAGTGTTCTTTCCCCCTTGCCACACTATTTTCCAGTCTATTCTTTGTTTTTAATACCTCTGAGACATTTTTATTTTTTGCTTTTTGGAGGGCAATTGGGGTTAAGTAACTTGCCCAAGGTCACACGGCTAGGTTTTTATTTGTGTGTGCGTTAAGTGTCTGAGGTCGGATCTGAACTCAGGTCCTTCTGACTCCAGGGCCGACACTCTACTCACTGCGCCACCTAGCCGCCCCTGTCTGAGACATTTTCTACTGTGATTTTCTGAAATGTGATATTCTGGCCCTTGGATTCTCTATATTTTTCTTGGAAATAAATAATGCTTAGCTTTTTTTCTGTAAGCTGTGTCCTACTTTAATTTGTATTGTTGAATTTCTTCCAGTTGTTTGTTTCTTTGATTTTGTCAAGTAATTTATTTTTCTTCCAACTCTCTCATTTTCTCTCTAATTAAGGCAGTCTATTCTTTATAGGTTCTATCATTTTGTTAAGAATTTCCACCACATTTTTCAGATTGTTATATAGGTCATCACTCTTAGTTCAATTATTTTAATTTCATCTTGTATATTATCTTTCATTGAACTACATTGAAGAGTCTTGTAATTGATTTAGTTTTGCTTTGGTTTCCTTTTTCTAGTCTCTGAGTATTATTTTGTTTACTTATTTCTTCATTTATTAATCTTTATTATCTATGAGGTGACCTTCCTTGTGGGGGATTTACCAAAAAAGAGTTGTTGTTGTTGTTGTTGTTTTAACTTTGGTGACTTTGCTCTTTGTTTTTGAGGCGATTCAGGAGATATGGACTTTAATATGCCCACTCCATCCATTGCCTTTCCCTCCCTCTTATGCATCATAAATTTAGATATGATGAAGTATGTTTCTGTATTTTCTTCACCAATGCTCAGCACTTTGGTAGCAAGAGCTGAGGAAATGACTAAAAGAGATTACCTTGAATTGGGGATTTGCTGGTTAGAAATAGCAGAAAATATTATCTGTTTTGACTTCTGTTAAAAAAAAAAAAAGGAAGCAAACATATAAAAGAGCAAAGTCAAATTTGGGCAGAATTTTTAGCATAATAACTGATGATGTATCTGTTGATAATAATTATTTCAGTTTTTTCTTCCATTTCCTTTAATTTTATAGGATATGTCTCCAAACAACTAAATGAACTTTTCTTATGTTTGCTAAATAACCTTTATATTTTTCTATTGATGACAACACGAAATGCGTCACATAGGAGAACACATCAGTTAAATCCTGGCATCCTTGCATTCTTGTCATTTGGAGAGGGAAGCAACTTTCACTTTCACACAGTAGTTTAGTATAGAACTTTCTTTGTTAGTAAGAGACTGGTTAAACTTTTAAAATATTTCTGTTCATGTTGAAAATCACCTTAAGCTACAAAACAACATATAACGATTAATTAAAATGTGTAAATTAAGTATCAGTGACTGTTTAAAACACTACCTAAAAAGATCTGTTTAGTAAAGACAATGGGAAGACTGGCACATTAATATACTTTTGGTGGTGCTATTTATTGGTCCATCTAATCTGAGAAATAATTTGGAATAATTTTAGAAGAACCACTTAACATTTCATGTCTTTTGACTCAGAAAAAGTCAAAGACAGAAAACCCCAAATATAGTAACCCTTTTTGTGATTTAAAAAAAAATACAAACTAGAAAGAATATGAACAACCATTGATTGTGAGTGGCTGAACAAATAGTGGTATACAATATGAATGTAATAGAATACTAGATTATTCTAAGAAATTATTAATAGGAAGTATTCAGAGAATAGTTGTATCAACTAATAAAAACTGAAGTTAGTAGAATTAGGCAAACAATATTCAGAATAATTACAATACTACAAATGAAAACAACACCAAAGGCAGAGAAACTTGCATTAATTTCAATGAACAATTTCAGTCCCAGAGAACAGATGATCAAACAAACTTCCCTTTTGTTAAAAGAGAGGTGGGGATCAAAGGTATGCAAAGCACATATTGGCAGATATGATTGCTATGGTAACCATCTTACTTAATAGATATTCTTTGCAATAAGGGAGGAGTTAGCATGTATCTAGGTAAAGTAGGTAAGGAAGTAACTGTGAAGGATAAAGAAGAAGAGACATCAATAGAATTTTTAAAATTATAATAAAAATATGCCCAGTGATCAGGTCCCTATTTCTTTGGTTCATCTGCTTGATAATATGTGGCATCAAGGGAAAAAGATTTATTCTTCTACAGGCCACTGTTGGCTAGTATCCTGTTGCTGTTCAACCATAAGGATCTGGAGCATTAATTACTCTCTTAGACTTTTCTATAAACTTTCTCCATCACTGGCTAAGGCCTCTGATCCATTCCTTCAACTGAATTCTGGAAAGATGGATGATATGATGGACTGTGTTAGACTCTTTTAACTCATTGTGGCTTGTTCATCACTAAGGTACTGACTGGAGGAGAGAAATGAAAGATTCAGGCATGGAGAATGGAGAGAGAATTCTTTGACTGTCATCCCTCTCTATCATGCTTGGAAATACTTTAAATGCTTGTGTCAATGTAATGGTAATGGTAATTTGAAGATCTTTTCTGCCTCTTAATAAACCTAAGGAAATTTGAAGACCTTCCCTGATTTGAAGATCTTCCCTGCCCCCTAATAGGCTGAGCATAATCACAGGGAGCCTGTGGTGGGAGGAGTTTGCTGAGGGGTAGAGCAGAGCCCACAGGAAGCTGGGAGTTAGAGCAGTTAGAGAGGGAGGGAGGAAAGGATGTACCCCAGGCAGACAGCTAGGCTTGTGAGTGTTGGTTTGTGGGAAGGCTAAAGGATGGTGTGGCTCTCTGTGCTGTTATGGTGTATTAACTTCTTTGCTGCTATGATGGATTTGGCTTTCTGGTTTGGGGATTTGGTTTCTGGTGTCTAAACAAATGTTTTGTTTCTGACTTTTGGAGAGTCTGTTATATTTTTCTATTGAGCACTATGCTAGCATATTTACAGTTGCCATCATCACTGTAAATATTGTGATGGTGCAACAATCAGTCCTACCACCAACATGTCATTTCTAGTCCCTGGCCATGTTTAGTTCTTTTTCCATGATGTTGGCTTTATGGATGAGATTAAATAAAGATCCAAAACTCATCACATGGGACAGAGAGATAACCTCTGTTAGATTGGTAATCCCCCAAATGAAGCCTTACTTAGAAATCATACCACTTAACCATTTTCTAGGAAGAAATTTGGAAATGGTTCTTTCTTTTTGTCCCTGCTTTCAAATTAGTCCCACATTTATGGTTTATCATTTCCTAGAGGTGACTCTGGGTTCTTGATATCTATGCCAGTAGAACAAGCTCTGGTTGGTATTGCCATGCTGGAGAGACTTCAGGTATGGTCCAAGAAAAATAAAAAATGGCTCTCAGTCTTTTTGCTTCTATAATGGTGATGATAAATTGTTAGACAAGGTGGCAGAAGATACCAAGAATCACCCAAAATTTGACTTTTACAGTTTTTAACCTTGATTTTGTGAGATCTTTGTTCAATGGTATACTACTAGAGGAATTCAACCATATTAATCCTGATAACCTTTATATGAATGAAATAAAAAGATGGAAGGAAATTGTATGCATGCCAAAGATGTTCACCACTGTCACCTAGCAAATCCAATACAGAATACAAGTTGCAGTGGCATACCCTGTAGATGGTGGGGTTTTCTAGATGTTCCTCTTTATGGATGATATTGTGATGGTTTCATCAAGCTATCACATTATAGAGCCTCATTAGTGAGATGCATAAATATCTACATAGAACAAAAAGTTTACAAAGAATTTGTTAACAAAATCATGACATATGATTGCATGGATGACATGTAACACACATCCTTCAGTATATATGGTTGGTTGTTGTCCTTCATTATTAAAGAAGACCAAAATGATATCACTATGTTGGAGTCAAGGTACAGTGTGTCTGACTGTGGTTGATCAATCAGACTAAAGCAAGCTCAGAAATCTCTACCATGTGTCAGGTACAAATAGTTCATATAAACATTTGTAGTGAAGATGTCTCAAAATCTGTGGGTTTCCCATTTCTTTTGGCTACTACAGTTTTGCTTTGCTCTTAGAGCACAAAACCTTCTTTGGTGTAGGTACACTATACTGAGCAGTCCTTTGCCAGTGTCTTCCATGTCACTCAACTGATTCCAAAATTCTTTAGACAGACCTTGAGAGTGTTTTTATATCATTTCTTTTGACTATCACGTGAATGTTTGCCTTGTGTGAGTTCTCTATAAAATAGACTTTTAGGTAAATGTACATTTGGCATTTGAACAACATGGCCAGCCCATCAGAATTGGGCTCTCTGCATCTGAATCTGTATACATACACATACATGTATATACATACACATATATATCTATATGTATGTAGAAACATATGGATATATCACATATTTATATGTATATAAATATTTATGTTTTATTTAGATATATATACCCAGACTGCAAATAAATAATGTGTTGTGCCTAGAACTATATATGAAAATCACATTTGTCTTTGGGAAACTGTAAACCATAAACTTCTCCACGAAACAGTACAAATAAAAATGTTCTACTTGTCCTCTTATGGGATTTTTGAGTCATAGATTGTAACGGTCTCAGAAAAATTAAAAATGAACATGTCTTAGAACTCAATGCAGAGTTAGCAAATAAAGAATTAGAAGGAAGAACTTGAATAAAGGATGCCATCAAAGACATGTTTGATTAAAAAAGATGGGGTTGTTATTTGGCAAAAACCTATATATTCCACTGGTGTTCTTGTGATGTAAGGACAACTTGACAAAAATTTCCAGAATGTTGGATGATTCTATCTCTTCCTTCTCTGTACCTTCTCTGTAGCACTCCCCCCCTCCCCCCCGTCCCATCCCCTCATCTGAACATAGAAATAGACTTAGATACTTGTTGGTCACTAAAGGGAAGAGCTGGAAACCATAGGTAGAGGTGAGAAAGAGAAAAGAATAGTCTTAATGTAAATGAAAACTTCCTAACAAATAGAGCTCTCCAAAAGTGGAAAGAGATGCTTTAGGGGGGCAGTGATATTTTTGTTGCTGGAGGTTTTCAACTAAAGGCAGGATGACAACTTGTTGAGTATATTTGCTGCAACAGGCCTTCTCTTTCAGGTATAGATTAGACTATGTAGCTGCTGAGGCTCTTACAACTCTAACATTCTCTGATTATATTAAAATATATTAAAAATTATACAAGGAAACATGTGTTTTTGCCTCCCCACCACCTCCAAGTCTCAGTTTTGTCCTAGATTCAGGAAAAGAACATAGACATAGAACATAGAACATAGAAACCACGACCCAGGCAATTGACTGTCCATACTATGAGCTAAATCAAGGTGGCCTGGGGCAGTTAAGGGAGGTGTTAAGGTTTTTATGTTTTGGTAAACAAAGTAAGATGGGGTCTTTTATAAGTGCTCTAATCTAAGGTAAGGAGATCCCATTTAATTTTCTTTCTTTTTTCTTTTTTTGCTTTTTGGAGGGCAATTGGGGTTAAGTGACTTGCCCAGTCACATGGCTAGTAAGTGTGTCAAGTGTCAGAGGCCAGATTTGAACTCAGGTCCTCCTGACTCCAAGGCTGGTGGTCTATTCACTGTGCCATCTAGCCAGCCCCACCCCCCACCCCTACCCCCATCTAATTTTCAATACTAACTATGAGCAGGTCAGATAAAGGTAGACAGTTATCCTTTATTGACAGCAGAGAAGTCAGAACAGTGGGAGAAGAACCTCGAGAAAGCGGCATCATGCCAGCCAAGACATGATGAGAGAGAGCAGTGAAGGGCTAGGAAGGTTATATTCTGCAAAAGAGACAAGGAGGATGAGAACTGAATATAAGACACTGGGTTTGATGAAAAAGAGGAATGATTAACCTTGGGAGGGAGCAGTTTCAGAAAAGTAGTGGGACTGCAAGTCAGATTGCAAGGAACTCAGAAGTGAGGAGACAGAGAGAGGCAGTGAATGCAAACTGCTCTGCACAGAAGTTGGTCAGTGAAGGATGAAAGAGAGGGAGAGAGGAAAATACCTAGACTAGTTTTTTTGGATAGGAGGAGACCTGAGCCTGTTAGTATGCAGAGGAGAGGAAACCAGTGGGCAGGAACGAGTAGAAAGTAAGATAAAGAAAATGCTCGTAAGTACCCAGTGGCTACATAACATGAACAACATTTTCAATAGAACTTTAGAAGGCCACATCACTCAGTTTCCTTTGGGTATTCTCTCCACAGCTATTTACTTCATTTCTGACTGTAGAGAAGGCCAAAAGATCCAAGAGAAATTTGGGATAGCTACGATTTGTTTTGTTCAAATGTCTGAAAGGGGTCTGGAGTAGAATTTTCGAATAGCTCTGAGTTGAAATGCATTTCAGATGCCCCTGAAGTTGAGTCTGGGGTATTCACTCCTTTTGAAAAGCTCTTAAGGAAATTGCCTAGGAAATAAACTTTACCAGCAGGTTTTTTTTTCCCCCTGAAAGCCTGCTCATCAATGTGTCACCAAAACTAACTTTGCTGTAAGACTAAAGCTCCAGGCATTTTCTATTCCTGATTATGGGAGAAGGACCAACTCAATTTTATTTCAATTTATTATGGCATGCTGTCTCAAAATGCTGAGGAAGATAGTTTGGGGAAGACAAAATTGGGCCTGGTCTGTGCTGTGTAACTTGTCTTGTCTCTAGCACAAAAGCAATATGTAGAAAAAGGCTTGTCCCAGGCACAACTTTTTTTTTTTCCTCCAGATTTATAAATAGGGACATTTTGTGACATGAGTTATGAGGTTTTGAGATACTTATCCAAAACTTCTTCCACTTTGATGCTGTTACAGATTGTTAAAAAATTGCTTCCCCAATTCCTTAGTGCTCCTACCAGCATATGGAATGTGTAATCTTTCTGACAGCATTTGAAATCTTACCCGATCTTAGTTCCAAGGCAACAATCACTTCCACTTGAGTTCATTTTCCCCAAATGTCAGAGGGGAATAAACAAAAGATAACAAATACTTGTTTACTATAGGTGTACTAATAGTATAGTCAGCTTCTCTTTCCCCTGTGATTTTGTTTTCTAAATTGGTATTCCTAGTATTCAGAAAGGAAAACCTTTTCTCTGAGATTACCTCTCACTTACATTGTACTCATCTTGTAGGTACATAACTGTGTGCATGTAGTTTTCCCCATTAGGATGTGAGCTACTTGAGCTACAAATGGCAAAGACTTCTTGCCTCTTGTATCCCTAGCACTTACCAAAGTGCCTGGCACAGAATAATCAATAGCTTAATAAATGCTTGATGTCTGAGTCCAAACTGTCATAATGTTAGCCTTGGGGGCTTAAGCCAGAGGAACAATGTTCAGCACCTTTCCTTAAGCTGGAGGAGAAATGCTGTTAGAGAGATGATATAAGCACATTCTCTGACTTCATTATACTCTCCATTGTGATAGGATGGGTGGGGAGGGTCAGGGTGGGGGAAGGGAATCCTGAGCTATTAGGAGGCATATATGCAGACTTTGGGTAAGTGACATAGAAGATCCTTTCCCTGGTCAACATTCAGCAGCAGATTTATACCTACAAGAGGAGAGAGCTTGGAGGACTAAAAATATAAAGAAACCCCCTTTTCCCTCTGTACCCAAGTGGCCCATTTCTTCCTTACAATGGAAAAAATCAAGTTCACTCTGGTAATGTTGATACTACTATTCATTTTTCTGGAGGGAGGTGTGAGTGTGTTTTATGAGGAGTGGTGAAGTAGGGAAGTATCTAAAATTTTCAGTTTAAAAAGATGATAATTTGTGAAAAATAGCAAGTATAATTTTCATTTGGTATAGATACCTGAAATACACTAAATCACTTGTCATTGTTATCTGACCCAAAGGACCCTTTTTTTGGAAAATCTTAAAATCATTCTCCAAAATGCCAATCAAGCCATTAGGGTTTCTTTAATGTATTTTGTAATGATGCTGAAAATACAGGACTTCATTTCTGTTCATGGATGAATTATTCTGTCTTGACAGGCAAATTAATTTTTACCTAATAGGCCTTTTCTGTTTCTAATTTTGAGTCTCCAAATTTATAGAGGTTTTCATACTAATGGAAAGTTGTATGAAGGCTTTTGAGTCTGAGGGTTTTTTAAAATTGTTTTACAAATTCTGAAGTTTTTTCTCTAGGATAATCATAATAAGGTACATAGGATTTAAGAATTGGAAGGAGACATAGAGGACATCTACTCCAATTCCCTTAGTTTTGTTTTTGTTTCCTTAGTAGTCTCTATTATACAAGGCACTCAATAAATGTATTTTGAATTGAATTTTCCAGATGAGGAAACTGAGTTCCACAAATGTTCTGCCACAAAAAGAGCTGCTATAAATATTTTTGTACAGGTGAAACCTTTTCTCATTTTTATGATCTCTTTGGGATAAAGATCTAGAAGTGTTATTGCCAGATCAAAGGGGTTTACCCTGGGTTTTAAGGATTATGGCACTGAAATCTCCAGAACCATTTATCTTGAGGAAAGGGAGTCTTACCTGTTATGCCTTGTGCTGCTTATAGTATCTTTTAAATTTTAGGAAACACCAGCAGCTTCTGAAATAATTATAGAAACAATGACTCGAATTTCTTGGCAAAATGTGGGGAGGGGGATCATGTCCATTGTATGAGGGAGTAGCACACAGAAATGGTGGGTATAGCTACAGGATTGTAGGACAACGTTACTAGCCTCACTTTAGTCCTCCAGTATAGATAAATAAATCACAAGGGACACATAAATGGTTATGATGTTAGCTATGAGGAGCATGCTGGGAATTGAAAGAAATATATTCACTCCAAAATGAATGTCAAATGAGCCTCATGGAATTACTCTGGTGGGAGAGGAGGAAAGAGGGTGAGAAAAATCAATCCAAAAGACAGATTTGTCTTGAGAAGGACAATATTCTTTCCTGGTTTTACCTGTGGGAACCAATGATTAGACAAATTGCGATGGTCACATACCCTTGAAAAAGCCTACCTAGTAACCAGGTGTCACTGGAATTCCTTAACTAAGCTTGCAAAAGTTATTCAGTTGTGCCCAGGAAGATGCTAAGATCATACCTCAGAACTTACATGGAGGGTCTGTGGCTCACTTGAGGAAGATTAGGAAGACAAAGTCAAAAAAACAATTTCTGGTTTTCTTGTCCTTGATATCTAATGTTCTGAAAAATGAAATGAAATCCATCAGGATATGAGACACTGAATGATGTCATTATGCTTGTAGCATATAATGTTCTGCTGCTAAAAAATGCTTCATCAATCATTTCCAAAATTGAAGGAACTGAATGCCAAATAACCTACACAATGATCATCACACACTAGAATATTTTGTCTACTGTTTTTACTGAAGTATCGAAGTGGCTGAAGATTCATTCTGTGTGCTGTGTCTTCATTCTAAGCTGTTCCTAGTGGGAGACATTCAGATGCAACAACAGCTCATAAAAGTGTGTCCTAACCTCTAAAATAGCAGTGTTCCTGCTTGGTGTAACAGCTGTGCTAGTGCTGAAAAGCTCACCTGAGTTGTTTCCTTCACATTGAAATTTCAAGGCTAAGTGGAACTTCTTGAGTCTACTGTTTCATATGCTGAATTGACAGCAACTTTTCTCTATTACACTTTTAAAGATAGCAATCATAATGTCCTTAAAATTTAGTCAGGACTAAAAGAGATAGATGAAAGAGTTTAAGAAATTACTCTCTTATAGCAAATATATATAATTCATTAAAATATTTTAGATTCTATTCCTTTTCATGTTCAGAAGTAGCTGGGTGTAAAACTTCTCAAAGTCAAAGGAAGAGGGCTCTTTTGGGTCATCTCTTACTATAAGCAAGCACTTCCTCTCTATCATCATACAACTGGATAATCACCTTGCCACCGCCAGTAGCCATGTTACAGAAGCTAAATTAGGGGCCCCTAAATACGTATTCAACCAAGTAAGATTCCTAAGATTTACCTTCCTGGGTGTGAAAGAATCTGAAGGAATAATCATGTTTAAAGGAAAGTATGCATGCTTGAGCTCTAGGAATATGAAAAATTTATTCATTGAACCATATTCTCCTTACCACCAGAGCTTCCCTGTAATCTGTCAAGACCCTTCCCATCCTTTCCATCTGAAAATAAATGTTCTCCTTTCTTTTTTTTAACTTAAAAATGAATATTTAATTGATGCCTTTTGAATATCATTGTTACTTTCCAGTGACTGATCCCTGCTTCTTACTAAAATGCTGCCTTGTGCAAATTTAGCCACCCTGTGATACTGTTATCCCCTAACATGAAAACCTATTCAAGAAGAAGGATACAATTTGGGGAGTTACAGTCACCTTAGTGGTTATGAAACTTCACCCTGTTGATTAGAAGTACAAACCTCTCTGTAGTTCTGTGAGAATAAGTGGACTTCTATTCTTCAATCCCAGCTCTCTAGGTGGCCACATTAGTGTTAGTCTAAGGCAAACTATGGCCCGTGGGTCAAATCTAGGACTTTTTTTGCAGGGCCAAAGCTAAGAATGGTTTTTAAATTTAAAAATAAAGTGTTATTATATTTTAAAATGTAAGAACCATTTCTAGCTTTGGTCACACAAAAATGGGGTTTGATTGGATTTGTCCCTGGTAGTGGTTGGGGTTAGTGAGGATTTACTTATTTCCTCTCAGGGCCTCCACTTAAAAAGGGGCTCCTCAGCCAGCTACCTCTTCATTTCCCATCAGCTGCAGTCTTCTGAACTAGACTCCATCAGGGTCCCAGGAAACTTCATTACCAGGAAACTCATCAGCCTTTGAGACTACATCAATTTTGATACTCATTTACCTTCTTCTCCTCTTATTAGAGGGCTGGAGAGTAGAGTAAAGATCTCCTCTCAAATCCTACATTTAAAGAGAGCTCCCAGGCCAGCCAGCTCTTCATTTCCTACCAGTTGTACTTTGAACTGGACTCCATCATGCTGCTGAGACAGGTACTTCCCCTCTCTCCCTTCAACTTGTTTTTGTATGTTGTCTTTTCCCATTAGTTTGTAAACTATTTGAATGCAAGGATTGTCATTCTCTCTCTCTCTCTCTCTCTCTCTCTCTCTCTCTCTCTCTCTCCCTCTCTCTCTCTCTCTTTTCTTCCCTCCCTCCTCCCTTGCTCCTTCAGTCATTCGTTCGTTCTTTCCTTCCTTCGTTCCTTCCCTCCTTCCTTCTTTTTTTCTTTCTGTATTTTTCCCCAGCACTTACCATAGTGCCTGATAAACATTTATTCATTGATTAATTTGTATTTTCTTTGAGATCTCAACCTATCATAAATTCACCTTTCACCCCTATTATGATAAAAAGACACAGATTTGAGGGTATGAAAGTTTTTTTTTTTTTTTTTACAAGTTATAACAAGGAGCTATTAATTGATGACAATGAATTAACTTTGAACACAAAATTTTCTCTCTATGTGCACATATGTGTGTGTGCAATGCTTCTTAAACTGTGCGTCCTGCTGAAGGGGTAGCAAGTAGCAAGTAGAGAAAGTTTAAGAAGTCCTAGGTAGTGTAATATAGTGTCAGAAGCAGAAAAAGTGAAGGTCGTTCAGTATAGGACTGAATATGACCATGTTGAGAAAGAGTAACCGTAACAATCTATCACTGACTTGGAAGCACAGTGAAGCAACTTTTTTTTTTGGTTTGACACTGGTTTAACCATTTCAATTTAATGCCATGAAAACTAAATTCAACTGATGTTTTGGCATGCATTTAATCATTTTTTCTTATATTAAACAAATGCTTTATTAACTTCTGGCTTACATCATTCATTTCCACCAGATTTTGAGTTAAAAGTTTTCCCCATTTTTTCCCTACCCACCACCCCAGAATAGCAGTCCCATTAGATATCCCCTCATCCAATCTGCTCTCTCCCATATCTTCTCCCATACCCCCTTCAACTTTAGCCATTAGGGCAAGGTGAATCTCTGAGCCCCAATGCCTGAACATCTTATCTCCCAATTACATGCAAAATAGCATTAATGATAGTATTTATATACATTTGAGACATTTAATTTTAAGACTTTGAATTTCAGATCCACTCCCTTCCTCCCTTGTCACCCACACCTTCTGGGAAGATAAGGAATTCAGTATGTGTTGTACATGTATAGCTATGCAAAACATTACCATAGTAGATATATTGTAAAAGACTGCTTATATTTCCCTCCCACCCATCCCACCCCCCACCTGGTCAATTCCCTACTTTGATCCTGTTCCTCTTCCAAAGTAGGTACTTCCAAACTCCCCTCCCCCTAGAATGTACTCCCTTCCTTCATCCCCCCTCTCATCCCCCTTCCCCCTACTCTCCTGCAGGGTGAGATATCCCATTTAGTATGTATGTCATTTTCTCCCTGAGTTAAATTCAGTGAGAATAGGGTTTTGCCTTTTTGCCTTTCTATTCTTCCCCTCCCCTGCAACTACTTCCCCTTGCCTCTTCTACATGAGATAGTTTACCTTACCCTGTCTCTCCCCATCTCCTCTTGTCACTTTCCTCTCTCACCTCTTAACTTCACCCCTTAAGTATCATCCCTTCACACCAAATTCAACCTGTGCCCTCTATCTATGTATACCTGAAAACATATATACACACATTCACATATGTATTCATATGTCCATATACCCTTTTTCAATTATTTTCATAATGAGAAAGGTTTCATCAGACACAGTTATTGTTTTTTCATGTAGGGATGTAAATAGTTCAACATTGATAAGTTCCTTTTGATTTCTTTTCCCTGATTACCTTCTCAAGCATCTCTTGCTTCTTGTGTCTGAATGTCAAATTTTCTATTCAACTCTGGTTTTTTCCTCAAGAATGCTTGAAAGTCCTCTATTCCACTGAATGACCCTATTTTCCCCTGAAACAAGATACTCAGTTTTGCTGGGTAGGTGACCCTTGGCTTCAATCCCAGCTCTTTTGGCCTCTGGAATATCATATTCCATGCCCTTCTATCCCTCAGTGTAGAAGCTGCCAGGTCCTGGGCTATTCTGATTGTGTTTCCACAATATTGGAATTGTTTCTTCCTGGCTGCTTGTAGTATTTTCTCCTTGATATGGGAGTTCTGGAACCTGGCTATAATATTCCTAGGAGTTTTCTATTTGGGGTCCTTTTCAGGAGGCGATCAGTGGATTCTTTCAACCTCTATTTCCCCCTATGGGTCTAAGACATCAGGGCAATTTTCCTTCAGAATTTCTTGAAGGATGATTTCTAGGTTCTTTCTTTGATCATGGCTTTCAGGTAGTCCAATAATTTTTAAATTGTCTCTCCTGGATCTATTTTCCAGGTCAGTGGTTTTTCCCATGAGATATTTCACATTGCCTTCTCTTTCAGTGGTTTGGATCTGTTTAACAGCATCTTGATTTCTCATAAAGTCACTAGCTTCCATTTGCTCCAGTCTAATTCTGAAGGAATGATTCTCCTCAGTGAACTTTTGAGATTCTTTTTCCATCTGGCAAATTCGGCTTTTTAAGCCATTCTTCTCCTCATTACCTTTCTGAGCCTCTTTTGCCATTTGAGTTAATCTATTTTTTTAAGGTGTTGTTTTCCTCAGTCAGGCTGTTGACTCTCATTTCATACTTTTCTTGCATCTTTCTCATTTCTCTTCCCAATTTTCCCCCCACTTCTCTTATCTGCTTCTTAAGATCCTCTATGGCTATAGCCAGCTTGTATTTTCATTTGGGGCTTTTGGTGCAGGAGTTCTGACCCCATAGTCCTCTTCCTGTTCCATGCTTTGATCCTCTTTGCCCCCAAAATAGGAGTCTAAAGTTGCATTTTTCTGTTTATTTTGTTTCCTTTGCCTAGTCATATTGCCACTTAATTACTTGATTTTTGGGCTTGTTGCTACAGTAGGACTCTGCCACCAGACAGGAGAGCTTCCGTCCCAAATGTGGGGTCTTCACAACTTTCGGAGGTTGGGTGGCCTCTGTAAGGCCTCCACCCGCTCTGGCAAATTGGATACCCACCCCAGGCCTCCCCACAAGACCATAATCCAGATCCAAGCAGGTTAAAGCAAGAGCGATTAACCCCCATACAGATTGCTGGATCTCTCTATAGTTTGCTGACCAGGGGTTGGAGCTGCCACTGACGCTGCAAAATGTCCTCTGTGCCACATTTCCTAAGCAGCTTTTTGCCCCCAGAGGAGGAAGCTGACATGTTCCCCAAATACTGGTCCCACAGTCTATAGGGCACTAACCTCTCACTTTGTCCTAGGTATATCTGTGCTGATAATTCTGGAATCACCACAGCTGCTGGTGTTCTGGGGTCTCTCCAGCCAGCTGCTGGCCTGGCCCCCCTGGGGCTAAAACCATGGCTCACACGGGCCTGGGCTTGGCTCCCAGAGCACTGCGCTGTCGGTTCCCAGTGCGCTGTGCTGCTTTCTCTCAGATTGCTGTCCTGGCCACTCCCTGCAGGGCTGCTGGGCTGTCCTCAGCAAGAGGTTAGCTTCTCTGCGTTGTTCTGTGGGTGCTGGGGCTTAAGAAGTTGTTCAGATTCCCCTTTTACATAGTTTGGAGGTGGTGTGGGGCAGAGAACCTTGGAAGTGCTGTTTATACTCCGCCATCTTGTCTCTGCCGCATTTAATCATTTTAATCTGATTTTTGTATGACTATGACAGATAAGTTCAATGAAGTATGATAACTTCAAACTTGATAGGGTAATTCAAAGGGATTATTTTGTTTGTGTAAAGCGAATTTCTTTGCTGTTTTTTATCTTTGAAGGTGTAGAGACATTGTTGAGGAAGAAAATATTCAGGTTCTTTTGGGTTAGAACTACCCCTTTTTACTAGGTCTATGATTAAAGGGGATCATTGGTAGAGTTGGTCCTTTTCAGTGTGGTATCCTGACAGACTCGAGAGCAAGAAAACCTAGAGTGTGCTGGTCATGGTGGCCTTGAGGTCTGAGTTACCTTGAAATTCCATGTGCTATGATTCTTGTGGCCTAAGAGATTTCCTGGACCCTAAATGCCTGGCCTCATATCAATGAAGACCAAGGCATGAATTGTATTCTGAGGATCTCAAAGGAAACTTTGAATGGGTGCAGAATAAGTCAGAGATATGATTTGGGGGATAGTCCCCTCCCAGAATTGAACTCCATCTCTGTAAGCCCAGAGTTTGGGGTGCTAAGTGACATATTGCAATTGCTATTTCTAACATCTATGTTAGAAGTTTTAGAAGTGCATTTTAAGTTTTATCATCATCATCATCATCATAATCATTATTGGCTTTTTGGAGGGGGGAAGGTAGGGAAATCGGTGTTAAGTGACTTGCCCAAGGTCACACGAGCTAGTTTTTGTGTTGTGTCTGAAGTCGGATTTGAACTCAGGTCCTCCTGACTCCAGGACTAGTGCTCTATTCACTGTGTCACTTAGCCGCCCCAGTTTCATCATTATTTCAAGAAGATAATTTGGGGAAGCAGAGATAATTTAATAAGTATTTAATCTATCTGTCACTGAATACCAAGATGGTTCCTAGTTTTTGTTGGTTATGTCTAATGGACATATTTTAGATTTTGGGCAATTTTGAAAAATGTTTGCAGGTGCTTCGTACATAGTAGGCTGTTAACAAATGCTTATTGAATGATAAACTTGGAGTTACTCCTGGCATAAAGCAGCTCTTAACTGATTCTATCCCCTCCAGGTTTTGTAAAGCTGCTGCAGTGGCATCTCCATCTACACAAGATGGAACATTTAAATCTTTAGGTGAAAACAAGGTCTCTGGTCCTCAGTTTAAGAGATGAAATGCCAGGTGTCAGTGACGAACTAGACCCATTGAACAGAAGGCCCTGTATTGTTGCTTATTAAATCTCAATCAAAATTAAGATGGAGGAAAAGAAGAGGGGATACATGTACTTAAGGATACTTTTGCTTTCAGGAAGATACACACACATATACACACATATATATTATATACATTTATGTATACTATATTTATATATAATGTGTGTATATATGTGTATATATATGTACATATGTATTTAAAAACACAACAGAACATACAGCAAGAAGGACATTCTTCTTCAGAGGACCAATTAGATCGACAGAGGTGAAAAGCCTATAGAGACATCAGGACAGACAGATCAGGTCATAAATTTCATCAAATTGTTCATTCTGGTTTAGTGATTTAAAAAAAAGAGGTCGACTTACAGGAAGGTCTCAGTTATCTAAGGTCAACTATCTAATTAAAAGTTTTAAAACATCCATTGGAAAAATATGGCCCCAAATTAAATCAAGCATATTATTATACCTTTTGGATTTATTGATATTTGTGGAAATTTGGGGGTTTAACTGAATTGAGGCAACATCTAAATCTGTTCAAAGCTTTTATTTCCATGATTCAGGCTGTGTGTACCGTATATGGCAACACAGTTTTAGATATGAACTTAATTTAAATAGGTATTGTCTATGATTATTAGTTAAATTGTTACCACATCACATATTGGGTGGTTGAAAATTACGTCCTCTGGCTCATCATTTTATTTATTCATTCTCTTTTGAATTGCACAAGAAGGCCTTAGAAGCAAATAAACCATGATCTTTATTAAATGATGATAAGATATCATACTGTGAATTTATTTGATAGTTGTTATTCATTTCTAACATTAGAAAGCAATAATCGATTTCTGTGTACTTGACAAAAAGAAATCAGCATCTTATCTATTAAATGCTAAACTCCAACAATGATGATACTGAATAATTTTCTATTTTGAATTACATTTTTCTCTAGAGGATTATGCAAAATTAATCAGATACTTCCAATTAGTAGTCTCTCTCAATATACTTTTAAAATATTTTAAAAATATTTTGTATTTTTATCTATCGCTATTTCAGTGTACAACTTTTCTCCATTGCTCCCTCCTTTTAAGGAAAAAAAAAGTTAAGCAAAACCACCAGACACAATGACTGAATTTGACAGCATATGCAACATTTTGCACATTTGAAGCTCCAATTTCTCTATTGAGAGACAGTAGATTTTTTTTTTCATCTGTTCTCTGGAACCAGAAATGTTTTTTGCATTTAACCAGAGCTGAGGAGCCTATTATTTTATTTTACATTATTATAATTGTTGTAAAAATTACCCTCCTGGTTCTGCTTCCTTCATTTTGTGAGTATCCATACAAATTTTTCCATCTTTTTGTGATTTCCTCTCAAAATACAGCTCTATCATATTACATCCATATACTATGATTTATAATTCCCTCATCAAATATATGATACTTAAAAATAAATAATCTTTAATAAACTGAGAGTCAAGAGTTGGTTTTATGATATGATAATCAGGAGAACTACGTTCTCAACTGGATGTTTTTGCAGAGTGGTGAATAATTTTTTGGTACTGTGATTGCTTCTTTCTTGGAAGGTGTTTAAATGCCCAATGGAATGATTTTGGGGGAGATTTGGAGAGGTCTACTGGGATATAGCATTGAAACCTCAAAAAGGGTAAATATATCCTAAAGTTTTGTTGATTGTGGATAAATTGATTAGCTTGGTCTGTCATGGATCAATTGGGGATAATCTAGTAATTTTGAGTCCTTTGGGTCAGTCATTTTGTTTAAGGCACATGAAGAAACAGGGTCAGTTGAAGATTTAATCTGAATGCAGCAAAACTAAGGGTAGATCAGTCATGGTAGGCTTAGGGCAAGGGCACCTGATAGTTGCAGGTGTTATCACTGATGTGTCCTGGGAGATTTTTTAGAACCTAAATTCCTGACCCCAAATCTACAAAGACCTGACACAAGTTATATTCTGATGATCTCAGAAGAAATTCTAGTTGGATACAAAATGAGCCAGAGATATGATTTAGGGAATAATCCCCCCCCCCACCAAAGTTGGACCCCACCTATGTAAGCTTTGGTACTGGGTGCATGTTATGGTTACTATTTCTAACTCACCCATGGGTAGTTTTAGAACTGCTATACTTTAAGCTTTATCATGATTTTGAGAAGATAATTGGTACAATCAGAGATAATTTTGTAGTCATTTAAATATTCCATCCATTATTGCAAGAGAATGCAACCAATCAGTATAAAAAATTGAGGTTTAGGTGAATTAAATTGAGGTTGCTTGGTGGCGTATTAGAAAAAAGAGCAGAACTTGGTGGCAAAGGGACCAGAGTTCATGTCCTTCTTCAGACACTTGCAAACTGTGTGACCCTGAGTAAATAATTTCACTTTTGTCAGTCTCAAGTTTTTCATCTGCAAATTGGGGGATAATAATTGCAAACTGACAGATAATAATAGCACTTATTTCACAGGAGCCATGAGGATCAAATTAGATAATATGAATAAATTGCTTTGAAAACTTAAGCTACTATGTAAGTTAGTTATCATTTTTATTACCAAGGTGCTGTACCTGTTCCTTCTGACCTGTGTTTGTTTATGCTTAGCAGACTATATTTAGATTCTAGGCCTAAAAAAAGTTTATAAAAAGACTTCCCTATTAATTAACTCCCCGAAACCTTTTATATAACAGAAGTCCTATTTGACAAGAAGGCCTTCCTCCGTGGGCCTCCATGTACTATAAAGGTTGGTGAAGTGCAGTTATTTCTATTAATAGAATGCCACAGTCAATTGGTAGCTGCCAAGAGCTAAGGAGAAAAAGAGCTCTGCTTGTCAGCGAGGTCAAAGAATGACCCTCCAGATGCAACTTAAGGAGGAAATTGGGCCATTGGGTACAAATGTTCTTTTGTAGTAAGATAGGATCCTAATGCCCTAGGTTTACAAAGGTGCTAAAGACATTAAAGGACCTATATCCACCAGCACACTCTGGGCCCGCTGTAGCCTTTCTAAGAGCATAGCTATGACTTTCCAAAGAGATTCTCCTTATGCTATTACTAACCTGGGCACTTTAAAGTATCTAGAGACCACAAAATCAATAAATAGTGGGAAATAGGTAGAGATTGTAAGAATGGATCACTATCAGCCTTGGGCTACCCTAGATCTACAAATCCTATAAGATGTCCACCTCTTTCTGACAATGGATTTGGAACTTTCTTGAGAGGTACAAAGTTAACCAATGAGGCTCACTGGTTAAGGGTAAGACATATTCAGAAATAAGAGCAATACACATACAAAACTTTCCACTTGAAAAAATAAGGCAACAAGTGTTTATTTTATTCCAGCTGGAAGCAATAGGAACTCCTGGAAGTCATTAAATTGAGTGACATGATCAGACTAGTGTTTTAGGAAAATTATTTTGGCAATGTTTAGAGTAAAGATTTTAAAGATTTTTATTAACTCATAAAGAATAAAATGAGCAGAACCAAGAGAATAATATATGTAACAAAAACTATGCACACATACATATATGTGTGAATATATACACTAAAAATTAAAATTTACAAAGATTATGATCAATACAATGATCATTTATGACTGCAGAATAACAAAAATGAAACCTGCAGAGAGGTGTTGGATTTAGAATTCAGAATAAGACATATTTGTGTACGTGTGTGTGTGCATTCTTGACTATTCATAGTTATTTCAAGGAATTAAAAAAAATCCTTTCTAATAGTATGAGTAGTGGGAGGCAGAGGAAATAGATTTCTGTTAATTTTTTTGATAGAGGGGTAGAATGAGTGTTACATATGGGGAATGTCATATGAAGTATTATTAGGTTTTCTTAATTATTTAGTTTCCATAGACTTGTTTGCAGTGGTAGAGATCTATAAAATGTTTTCAATTTTAAAAATCACACCAAACTTTTTTTTGTTGTTTCTTTTTTGGAGGGGAGAAGGCAGGGCAATTAGGATTAAGTGACTTGCCCAAGGTCACATGGCTAGTAAGTGTTAATTGACTGAGGCTGGATTTGAACTCAGGTCCTCCTGTCTCCAGGACCAGTGCTCTATTCACTGCACCACCTAGCCACCCAATCAAACTTAAAAAAAGATTCTGCAAGTGATTGGATAAGGAAGATCAGTGAGGTATGACTAAAGATGACTGAGATCATGAACCTGGGTGATTGAAGAGATAGTAGTTCCCTTAACAGAAAGAGAAGCTTTTAGGGGAGGAGAACAGAAAGACAAGTTCCACTTTAGACATATCACTCTAGATATGTCTATCACATAAGAATAACTATTCTTACCCATTTAGGGTATAGAGACTGCACAACCAGTATTGGACCTCCAAGAAATGATTCATCACTACCAAAGCCAAGATGTTTGCACTGAGGTCTGACTAATGATCATATATGGCCTCATACATCTACTCCCACCTGTATATTTCCCCTTAAAGTCCTAAAGAAAATGTTTAGATATTATCATAGCAAGATAATGATTGGACATGGGATATAACGTAACATGACATATCTGTTTACCTCTAATATGAAAAGATGCCAGCAGCTAGGTAGCACAGTGGATAGAGTGAGTACTAGGTTTGGAGATTCATTTTCCTGAGTTCAAATCTGCCCTTATATACTTACTAGTGTGACCCTGGGTAAGTCACTTAACCCTATTTGCCTCAGTTTCCTCATCTGTAAAATGAGCTAGAGAAGGAAATGGCAAACCACTCCAGTATCTCTGCCAAGAAAACCCCAAATGGGGTCACAAAGAGTTGATCACAACTGAAAAATGACTAAAGAGCAACAAAGAACACATAAACTAATGAGATTTTGCTCTTATACCAGGTTCCTGGTAAGAAAACTGACTTGTTTCCTCTAACCCATTCCCAAATACTGTGGTCCATATAAGAAATTTAGCCTCCTGTTTATAGTTAGTAAACAAGCATCTTTTAAATGCTAAGCACTGGCCATATTCCATTTCCATAGCTGAGTCAACTTCTCATAATGTTAGCATTCTGCTTGAATTACTATTTATATTTTCATTTCTTCCTGGATCTCACTCCCCATGTGGCCTTCCCAACAATGGACCACTACCTAGCATAGCTAGAGAACATTCAGGCTCATCTTTGGAGTAGCTCAAGTTGGGTTGTAATGGAAAGTGAACTTTTAGGTGGAGGAGACAGTGGACAGGAGCTCAAGCCTTAATGGCTATTAAAAATAGCTTCACTGAGTGGTCTTCCCAGAGGATTGTTGACTAGCCATTAGAATAAATTGAACCATTAGAATAAATAAAACACCCTATGGACTAATTTAAGCTGCTGTTTCCCATCATGTCTATCCCATGTTTTGCCACTTTGTGTTTTGCATGGTATGAGCCTGAACTAGAACAAGAATTGTATAATCCTGCACTTAATAGTATTTACTGATCAGGAAGAGTTCATTGTCAAGGTCATCTTAGAATCCTAAAAGGAATGCTAAACTTGTCCCAGAATGAAGAATTGATTTCCATAACAAGTGAGTCAATAGAAGTCCATTTCATCACTGTAGCCCAGACTCCAATTGCCTACCTTCCTGATAATCCTTGTTGTATGTCTCCCTATTTTTTCATGTTAACTTTTTCAATTGTCTCTGACTCATTATGCCTTCAGATGATCTGACCTCAGATTGTGACCCTGAAACCTGGGTTGCCTTTAGTACTTTTAGTATTAAGTACAACTGTTTATCCAGTGAGACTATCCTCCCTGCCTTTCAGAGGAAACCCTGGCCAAAATGATGATAGCCAAATAACCTGCCCTGAGCTGCCGTGATATGCTCCCCATCCACTGGAATAACAAATCAGATATATACAGTCTAATAATCCTTGAAACTGAAGTCTGTTTCAATAGCTTCTCTTCCCATTTCTTTTCTCCTTTGAAAAGCAACACTGTTTAACAAACCTCTTTTCATCCACTTTATATACATGTAGTATCTATACATAATGAATTAATTCCCACATTTCTGACAAAATGCTATTAATCCATGGTACCAACAATATGCAGGGATGATGTGTATTAAGACTCTGTTTTAGCAGAGGTGAAGAAGAAAGATGGTCTCATTACACTGCCCTGTGTGATTCTATACTGAATGGGTCAACTGGTATGGGCGTGATTGAGACTTGGAAGGAATAATTAGCACAAATGAGACATGAGACCATGGTGATCTTTAAGATTCCTTGGCTCCCTTTCATACTTCAAGTTCTGTAACTCCTTGTGACAGTTTTCTTTCAAGTCAGGAGAATGTTTTGAGCTATGTTTCAGGTTTCTGTGTATTTCCACACTTTGGCCATTCAAGTAAAAATTTCTCATCTGCCTTAGAGCTAGGGAGGCAAGTGTGACTCAGGGGGATTAGCCAAAGAAGAGAGAAGTGCCAAGGCCTTTCCCTTTCCCATTTCATACATATTCCCTCTCACATCTCAGCTACAACTGAAAATGGTGATGGTGGCAGACAGGGAGAGAAATGGCATCCATCATGGCAGTGTCCAATGAAAGTATATCTCTATTGACAGTGACCATTATACCAACCTTGCACTCAAAATTAAAAAAAAAAATGTTTCTTTGGAATTAGGATAAGAATTGCCTTGGGATTGTATGGATGAATCTACTGGAGTCAGAACACCTGACGCTTTGTTCCATAGACGTTTAAACATTTGGATACTACTACTGTTACTTTGACTTTTGCATTAATCAGGAGCCTGAGTTCAAATGGCATGCTGTAGGACATGATTGTCTTTTAGACTCAGTTGTCTCTTCTTGCCTTATCAGCATTCTGATGAGGCAGAAACAATTCACAGGTTTCTTTCTTGATCTTTAATAGCAATTCGGTGTTTGCTATTCCCTTTTCCTAGTGTTCTTTGACACACAGAGGAGTCACTTCTCCACATTTACGATGCATCCAAGGTTATGACTAGATGAAGGCAAGACTCAGAAGGTTAGCATCTAGTGTCTTGCACGGTGAGTAATGATGTTTCTCCAAAGCACTTGTCATACTCATAAAGATAGCAAAATGCTTGCATGCATTGCTACAGACTACCAATGAACCTTATCCTTTAGTCTTGTGTAGGAAAGATGCCTGCACAAGCAATATTTTCTCTCCCTTCCATTTAGGGATCTCTTGGCATATTACAAATTGACCTTTCCTTCCATATATGTGGAATATACCATTTGTGTATATATTCATGTATACACACATAGTATATACAGGTTCATTGGTAGTCTATGTGCATACACATATACATACAGATGTATGTGAATTTATATATATATACACATATAGTAGCTAGGTATATACATATATGCATTATGTTTATATAGAAATGTATACTTATACATGCATGTACAACTTTGTACATGTATACACAATGGGTTTATATACATATATGTGTATATTGGATATTATAGTTGTACGTGTATATATGTTATATTGCATGTTATAGTATATACATGTATGCAGATATTATACACACATATACACATATAGCAACTATATGCATTAGTGTATACCTAGCTGCTATATATATATGTAAATAGAAATATATTTATGCATATATACATATGTGTATGCATATGCATACATTCACAGATTATATATGTGATATACATGTACATACATATATATGCATATGTGCATGCATACATATATGTGCATGTGTGTGTGTGTGTGTGTGTGTGTGTGTGTGTGTGTGTGTGTGTATGTATATACTAAGTGGTGCAGTTGATAATTGAGAGAATGGTAGGCCTGGAGTCAAGAAGGCCCAAGTTCAAATCTTACCTCAGATACTTCCTAGATGTGTGATTCTGGGAAAGCCACTTAACTTCTATTTGCCTCATTTTCCTCACCTGTAAAATGGTTATAATGATAGGACCTAACTGCTAAGGCTGTTGTGAAGATCAAATAAGATATGTAAAGCATTTAGCATGGTCCTTGGCACATGGCAGGTGTTATTTAAACGTTAGCTATAATGATAATGAAGATGACAATTACTTCATCAAGAAGTTTATATTAAGATATAAGTATATATACACACGTGCATATCTCTATATGAGTTTATATGTATATAACACAATATGCATACATGTATGATTTCACAATACATGTATAGCACATGCTATATACAACATACATACACATACACACAATGTACTTGTGTATTGTGTCTTCTATCACAGGAGAATTCAAGTATGGCAATGGGTAGGAATTTTTAATTTTGTCTTTTACATTCCTACTACATATCTTAGTATCTTTGTTCAATTAACAGCATAGAATAACCACCTAAGAGATGCTTAGTTAACTGGATTGTGCTAACCCAGCACACTGAAGTTCACAAAGCAATTTCTCAGAATTGCTCCATGCCCTGTCATCTCTATTGAGCAGTTTAGGATATTGAAGCTTAGGGAAATCAATGATATGCCCCTGGTCACCCAAGTCTTATAAGTGTCAGAGATGGAATTTGAACTCAGATCTTTTTTTTTTAAGGTTGGGGTTTTTTGTTTGTTTTTTGTTTTGTTTTTTGGAGGGAGGAATGCAGGGCAATTGGGGTTAAGTGACTTGTCCAAGGTCACACGGCTAGTAAAGTGTCTTAAAACTGTCTGAGGTTGGATTTGAACTCAGGTCCTCTTGAATCCAGCGCCAGTGCTCTATTCACTGCATCACCTAGATGCTCCAAACTCACATCTTTTAACTGCAAGAGCACTTCTCTATACCATTATACAGAGAGAGAGAAAGAAAGAGAAAGAGAGAGACAGAGAGAGACAGAGAGAGACAGAGACAGAGACAGAGACAGAGAGAGAGAGAGAGAGAGAGAGAGAGAGAGAGAGAGAGAGAGAGAGAGAGAAGAGATTTGTAGTAAGAAGGGATCTTAGAGGTCTTCTCTTTTAACTATGTTTTGTTACAGATAAGGAAAATGAAGCCTAGAGGGGTTAGGTGATATCTCAAGGTTACCCAGGATTCATGATTCTGTTCCTTTGACTTGACCTTCAGTAGTCTTTCCACTCCCCAATTAGAAGTATGCCTTTCTACTATTGATGGGGTGGGTTTGTTATTTGCTTTTAGTATATTAAATATGTTGATTTCCCTAATACCAAAATTTAAAGTCTTCAGGTAAAGTCCATGTGTTTTGTGCTTTAAAGAAAAAAAGAAAACCTTTCTCATGATAGGGCCTGACAAATCAGATGCAGAGAGGAATTCTATGGCATCTTCTGAGCTCTCTTCACTACAGCCTATCTTAAAACAGGATTTAACAGTCCTTTGCTTTGTTTTCCTTTAAAGGAACATTACCTGACTCCTATTAAGCCTTCACTGAATAACAAATGTTAATTGTTTAAAAAAAAAAAGAAAAAAGAAGACTTGCACATATATAATGGAAACAACAGTCCAAGGTAACCAGACCCTAACTCCAGATCAAATAGAAATGAAATCTCAGTTACTGTTCCTGTATTACTGTTGTATATGTATTATTATAGTGAGACACTACATTGTTTTCTAAAGAGAATCAGATTGATATACTAGGACATGATAATAAAAGAGCAACTTTTAAAGTTACTTCTTTCTGTCAGATCTAAATAATTGGAGGTAATATTTATTGTTTAGGAGTAGGTAAAACCAGCATAATTTTTAAAAAGACAATTTTACTGAACTAATCTATTTAGTCAATGCCATCCCAATTAAATTACTAAAAATTTGTCTTCCTGAGTTGAAAAAAATAATAACAAAGTTGATATGGAAAAACAAAAGGTCAGAGATTTCAAAGAAACCAGGCAAAAAGATGTAAAGGAAGTATATTCAGCAGTATCAGACCTTAAACTATATTATAAGATGAGAGTATTGTTGAAGGATAAAATTGTTCATTTTGATTATTTTAAATTGAAGTTTTCTTATATAAAGAAAATCTCTATAGCCAAGAATAGAAGGAATGCAGAAAACTGGGAAAAACTTCCATAGACAATCTCTCAGACAGGATGTGATTACGTTGGAATATTACTGTGGTGTCAGAAAGGATGAGCTAGCTGATTTAGAAAAAACATGGAAAAATGTGTACTTATGAAGGAAGATACTATTCACCTTCAGAGATGACAAGTGGGAATAAGCATAGTATGATCTTACAAAAATGCATATAACTATATATGTACATATGTGTATGTTTATAGATATCTATCTATACATGTGTGTATGTATATGTGTTTGTAGTGCCAACACAATGTTCATAGTGCCAACAGTGACTGTAAATATGCCACCATAGTTCTCAATTGCAAAATATAATAGGCTCACCATATAGAAGACAGAAGCAAAACATTTATTCAGGCACCAGAAAATCAAATCCCAATACTAAGAAACTGAATCCATTATAGCAACATAAAAGTTAGTACACCATAACAGCAGAGAGCCATGCCATCCTTTAGTCTTCCCACAAACCAATTCTCACAAGCCTAACTGGGCACATCCTCTCCTCCTTCTAACTGCTCTGACTCCCAGCTTCCTATGGCTTCTTTTCCACCCTTCAGCAAACTCCTCCCACCAAACATTCCATGTGATTACATTAAGTCTATTAGGGGGCAAGGAAAATCTTCAAATCAGGAAAGATCTTCAAATTCCCATTCCCATTACAATATACTATATACTGAATCCAAACTTTATAGAACAAATCCCTTTAATAAAATAATTTCCTCGGTAAAATTTGGATTCAGACAAAAGGTCACACCCAGGACCTAGAAGGCCCCACAAGACCTCAAGATTGAAGGTTCCCTACCCCTGACTAGGATTTAGAGATTATGTTCATAATTGAAGGAAATGTTAAATTTAAGATGAAAGTTAGTGAAAACAAAAATGTTTTTTCCCCTTTCCATACTAGTTTACACCCTTTGAAATATATTAAAGAACCCACAGATCCCAGCTTAAGAATGTTTCAAAGTACAGCAATTTGCTTGATACTCCTCTGCCTTGCTTCTAGCTAACAGAACCATTAAAATGTGTTCATTCAGACCAGCAGTTTATGTGAGGTTCTAAATGAAAAATTGAAGGCCACTATATTTCACTTCTGTACTATTTGTGTCAGCAGAATAGACATAAGTTTTCTGCATGCAAAATTGCTGTGAATATAATGGCCTGTTGACTTGGTCATAAATCTGAATTTGACTAAAGGGATAATGAACAATTTTGAAGTTTGCACAGAAACTCAAAGGATAAGTAACTATGAGGACCGCTAGTTAATAGAGGCTTTTGCTCTTGTTTATGGGAAATTCTGCCTAACGTGTTTGACATTTGAAGTACGCACAACTCAAGTGATCTCCCAGATAATGGAACAAAAAAAAAGTGCTTGAACTTTATCTACTTTTCAAAATGTCAGCATTGCTTTTCAATAAATTACTTGATTCTACAATGTTTCAGTAAAGCTTTACAATTATTTTGTTACTTTTTTTCCTTTTAAAAACATAGTGAGTGAGCAGTAGGGAAAGAATAATCATAGGTAACATTTATGTTGTGTTCACTAAGTCTTTTACAATTATCTCATTTGATCCTCACAGTGACTTTGGAAGGGAGGTGCTATTATTATTTATATTTGGCAGATAAGAAAATTGGGGCTAACTGAGGTTGTGACTTGCCTGGGATTATATGGATAAGGAAGTATGTGAGGCCTGATTTAAACTCAAGTCTTCTTGACTCCAGGATGACACTCTATCCACTATACTACCTAGCTGTCCTAAAATCCTTATTAAAAAAATCAGTGGTGTATGTTCCTCAAAGAAATGATATAAAATCTCACACTTCAAAAATGAAAGTTGCTATATTTTTTCATCAATAAAACATGTAGTTCTATCCTTCAGTTAATGAATTTACCACCTACCCCTACCTCTTCAATGTTTAGTTGCCAAGATTTGGTTTTTAACTTATTTGCTTCATTAAGGAGATAAAAATACTTTGGTGTAAATTCCTACTTTATTTAAATGTTCCATATCCTTCTTGCTGGATTCAGATGATTTCTAGGAGAAAATCATTAAAGAAAATTGAACTCCAAAAGGTCACAAAAGACATGTTCACTGTACGTATTTGAGTATAGGGATGGTATATTTGGGAATATCTAATTGCTGAATATTTCCAAGGTTTCAATGCTTGTAGCCAGACTATAACTCAGATTGAATACGCTAAGGGTGGGAAGTGGGGTCCACTGTGATAAAGAGCTCTTTTGGTACTTGTAGTAGTAGACTTCTTGGGATAGACTCCAAGGTGAACCTGCTATTTGTTAAATTCTAAAGTGTTATGAGCATCCAGTGTTTTTGTTTATTTGTTTGTTTGTTTTAGGTTGTTGCAAAATGAACAGCATTCCCCTATGAATGCCTAAAATTTTCTTTCTATTGTAAAGCTTCTAAGAGGTGAATTACTTATGTGGAGTGGCCTTTTATATAAAGGTATTTTAAAAACAAAATATATGATGGGGCTTTTGATGAGATAAACTTTCAAATTCACCTCAGGCGAATAAAAATAAATATAAAAAAATCATCATGAACTTTTGCCACTTCACAACCCTTTAGAATCTTGTTCCCTATCAAGAAACATGTTCTTTGTTTTTTCTATAGATAGTTATCTTGAACTGTTGCCCACCCAATATCTGAGGAAGCCTTCAGAGAAAATGCATCTAAAATATTCATGGTTGAATATATTCTAGACCAATCTCTTCCCCTGGATCTGCTCCTCGGTCTCTAATCCATTCTCTCTTGCCTGGTGAATAGACAATTCATTACTCAGAGCTATCTTTTATGTGAGAAGCAGAGCATTTACCCTGGCTAACAGTATTTCTCATCACCAGTTTCAAAGCATGAAGTCTCCTCAGACATTAGTGCTCATGATTGTTCTTTCCCTCCCTTTTCTCCAACACACATGGGTGATGGATATGACATCCACGATGATCTTCCAATTAAAAAAAAACAATAATGTTTGATTTTTCAAGTTTATAAGTTATCTAAAAAGGGATCATCTGCATGAATACATTGATAGTCAAATAAGTCAATATTCTCTGCACCAAAAAAATACATCTTTGAAAGGCAGTTCAAGAAAAGGAATGTAAAAATCAGAAAATTCTGAAGATGAAACAGACCTCTGAGGTCATCTAGTCCAATTTCTTTGCCTGAAGCAGTATTCTCCTCTCCCATCCCAACAATCATTCATAGTGACTGATTGGATGTGAAAGGTGAAGAACAGGGAAGAGTCAAAGATGGTGCCAAGTCTTCAAGACTGGATGATTAGAAGAATAGTGGTGTGATTAACAGAAATAAGGAAGTCAAGAGAAAAAATCCATTGGGAGGAGGGATGGGCATGAAGCCAAGTACTTTTCCAGTTATTGAAATAATATTCAATGTTTCCATATGAGATTGAGTCAAGGGCATAATTTAATACAGATGTTCTTTTAATAGGGATGAACTGCTTAAACCCTCTAGGTTTACTAATCACATTTTCCTTCCACTGGGGGTGGGGTGGGGAACATTCAACAACAATAAAAACCACCTGATATTCAATTAGGAGTTCATCTTCTGTATTTATAATGTAGATTTTCTCTGAAACCAATCAATATGTAAAAGACTCAAGTGTATCCTTGATGAGCAAGCATTTTTAAATTAATCTACTCATTTCATATGTTAGTTCCTCTATGAAACATATCTTGTCCCTTTATGGAATTTTCCCAAAGATCAGAAATCAACATGTAGAGAGATGGTCTTTTAAAAAGGTCTCAAGACAATATCTAACTCTAACTTTTATATGATATTCACTACTTTATGATTTTATGAGTTGTTAAAAATTAATTGCATCTACAACCACAAACCAGGTTCCTATCTATAATTTTCTTGCTGGGTCCTTTTAGAAACATTTTAATTCAAATAAATGACTATGTTCTTATGTAATACAAAACTAAATATAAGATATGTTGATTATCCATTTTCATAATATCAATAATACCTACTTAGATTATTATGTACAGTTAAGAGTTGGCCACATTAAGAATGCATGATGTCTTTGTCATCCTTTGTTGAAAAAGGGTAGTGTGGCATACTGCAAGAAGATGGGATTGGGAGTCAGTAGCTAACTTGTTTGGGCTCCAAAGTTTGCCATCTGTGTTAACTCAGTTTCCTTATCTGTAAACTGGAAATGATAGTAATACTTAAATTACTATTCTGACATTTGCAGGAAGGAAAGTACTTCGAAAAAAATTGAAGGGCCACAAAAATGTGAGTTGTTAGTTTTCCTTTCAATTTGACTACAATGTGAGAGTCCTTGTTCCTTGGCAGAAAGATACTTGGAATGCAGAATTTGGCTCTAATCTTGACTCTACTGATAACTCTCTGTAAAAATTGATAAATAACCTAATCCTTCAGTTCTAATTTCTTCAAAGGATTGGACTAGTCAATCTTTAAAGTATTTTTCAGTCTCCAAGGGATCTCTTATGGACAAGACAGAAATGTGCATATGGATAATACGTTAGGTGAATTCAAAATTTGTTGAATGCCCAGAAACAAATATTTTTTTGATAAATAAATTTATGTTAACCTGGGGTGTGAGTGATGTCAACTGAGTGGAGTGCCATGGGGATATAGATCTAGATATAAATATCTAGATCTATATATACACACAGACTCTCTTTTCTTATTAAATTAACAATTTTGAAAGATGTATCGATATAATGAAATCTGCAGATGACCTGATGCTGAGTAGGATACCTGATTTATTGAGAGAGAAAATTAAGGTCCAAAAATATTTAGAGAGTTTGTCATTATGAATTTTAATACATACATGCATATATTAATACGAATTTATGTATAACCTATCTATATTCACTCTGAAGTTATGATTTCATCAGTGAAGGGTAAGGAAATGCCTTCAGTGCAGATCAGCAACTTGTCTGTACCTTACAGTCTAAGTTAGTTGTCTGGGGAACTCAAAGTTTAAATGGCTTGCCCATATTAATAGCGTCTCAGAAGCAGGCTCTTCCTGATTCCAAGGCTAGCCCTCCATTCAATGCCACATTAACTATTTGAGACAATTTCTTTATGCATTCAGAGATAAATTGTATAAGCATAAGCTGAGGGAGTTATAGCTAGAGCATCATTAATAATAAAAGTACCTAGGATTTTGGTGGACTCAGTATGAATCAAGAACTTTCCATAGTAGCTTAAAAAGCTGACTTTAAATTAGGTGCTATGTACAGATGTTTAGTTTTCAGAATTAAAGAGATGATAGTCCTACTATATTCTGCCCTAGCCATACCACACAGAAGTATTGTGTTTAATTCCCAGTAGTTTGTTTCAGGAAAGATATTGTCAAGCTGGAAAATATTATGGATGCCAAAGGAACTCAAATACATAGTATACATAGATAGATTGGAATTCCTAGAAATATTTCGCCTAAAGAAGAAATAACCTGGGGGGAGAGAGGGATGAACTCTTTCTTAAAGTATTTAAAATTCTGTCTTGTAGAGGATATATGATTCTATTTAGACCCACAGGGCAAAACTAGAACCAATCAATGGAAGATTTTTATTCGGTTTAAAGAAAAGGGATTTCTAACAATTAGAACATCTCAAGAGAATGAAGTGCCTCAGGAGGTCATGTGTCCTTGACACTGAAGATCTTCAAATAGAAGACTTCCCATAATGGGATATACAACCACCTTACTCATTGTTGGACATTGCCAAGTATTACAAGTTTGTTTTGAATGGAGTTCTTTTCCCTTGTGAATTGTACCCATTGTGAATCTAATCCATCTGGAACAGAATTAAATATTTGAGTAGACACGCGATATCCTTTTTAAAGTCTTCTCTTTACCAGGCTAAAAATTCTAAGTTCATCCTAGTTGTGACATGGTTGTAAGTCCCTTGATCATCTTGGTGCCCCACTTCTGAATGAGCTCGAGTAAAGGAGCTCAAAATAAGGCAGTAAGTACATAACTCCACTCCAAATGTGTCCTGACAAGGAAAGGGTGAAGTGGAGCTATCACTTCTCATTTGGGACAAGAGACTGAGATCTCATTAGTTGTTTTGGCTGCTATGTCATCGTGTCAACTCCTATTGAATTTTGAATATGTTAAAATCCCCAAGACTTGTTCACATTGTACTGTTCCCTTTCTTCCCTGCCCCATGTTTTGCTTTTGGAAACCAAGTATGGGGCAGGAAAAAACAAAGGGGAAAAACTGAGTGAAGGGATTGACCCTTTAATTAGAAAAAAGAAAAAAATCAAATCAAGCTGGGAGGGGAAGAACCTCAGGGTTGCTGTTCCAAAGAGAAATAGTTGTCATTGACATTCACTCTAAGCCTGGAGAGCTCAAAATACAGCCATTAAGTGGAGCCGGGGCAGGGACTTATTGTGGTCCAATCTATGAGCTTCAGAGTGAACTGGGATTATGGTTTTGTGAAAGAAGAGGAAGGGAGGAAGGAAGGAAGGAATCTAGGCAATAACCCCAAGTTAAATGGGCAGCTTCTGGCCACTAAATTTTAGCTTCCTTTGGAGAGGAGAAGAGGGAGAGGGAGAGGATGAGCTGAGTTACCCAACTAGCCAGGTCCCCATTCAGGCAGCTCGGTCTGCTCACAGGTTGTGTTTGTCTTTCATTTTTGAAGAGGACTATGGCATCAGGGAAATGAGGACATGACTTGCAGTTGACTTTGAATTAAGTGAGGGACGGCTGTGCAAGGTCATCGAAAGACTTGGTTGAATAGGGTAGCTGTTCAACGTTTGAATGTTTGTTACATGGAAAAAGGATTAAACTTCCTGTGGTTGTTTCAAGAGGGCAGAATTAGGAGTCATGGGTGAATGTTAAAAAGGTAAATTTAGGCTTGCTGTATATATAATCCTAACAATCAGAGCTGTCTAAAAATAGAATGACTTTGGGAAGTAGTGAAGTCCCCTGGTTTTGGTGATGTGTCAAAACCAGCTGCCCAGGAAAAAAAAATAGGCACAATTCACTTTTAAACTTAATATGAATTATCAACATTTTTTCTATCACTTTCTTAAGTCTAACCATTGAATGAAACAATAAATCAAGCCCTGATTTGTAGAATTTGCCAATTTCTGAGGTATAAATACATTGAAGATTGAACAATTGCCTTTCATGAGCCTGTGTGAGCTGAATCCTTCTCACCCCTTTTGTTAGGTTTGCTGTAAAAGGGATTCTTGTTTAGGTATAGGTTTAACTAGATGTCTCTTTGATTCTGTTATTACTGTCTATTATCTAAACTAGATTTAGCCCATTGCTGTGGCTTGTCAAAGATCTTTTTTTAATTTTAATGTTTTTATCTGACATGTTAGCTGGCCAATGCTTCCCTCACTTACAGCATATTTGTCTTTAATGTAATTACTTGTATGTGATATTTTATCTACTCAGTTATAAACTCACTGGTAACTGTATTAAGATACATCAATGTTCCCCTTTTTCTGTCGTTATTTGTCCCAAGACCTGTGCACAATGCCATGTACATAGTTAATGCTCCCTATACAGATTTTGAATTAGTGTTTCTGCTTTCAGAAAGATCAATTGTGGCTTGTGCTTTCTCCAATCAAAAGAGCAAATTTTAAAGAAATCACCTTCTCTGTCACAGCAAAGATTGCTACTTTTCATCCTGTACTGATTTTGTAAAAATAAATTCCATGTAATACCAGTAGAAGAACCCAAGAGCAATTAGAGAAGTGAATTGCATTTTCCCTCTCAGAGTACAACCAGCTTTATCCTAAAGTTCCCATTTTTGTGTCTGAAAAATGTTCATTTCTTACATTGTTCTCTAATTGCAGGTTCCCATCTTTAGAACATTTGAACTTTGTCTGTTAAAGTCCAAATGGAGAGGGCTTCCCTAAGAAATGGGGAAGTCCTTCAGATGCTTCTCTTTGAGGATATTATTTTGCTTATTATTATATCAGGCTACAGGGCAGGGCAGTTCCTCCTAAATGAAATTCACAACCACTCAAAGAATGTGGCCTTTATCTTGCTAGGTGGCGAAGTGAATAGAGTGCTGGCCCTGGAGTCAGGAGGACCTGAGTTCAAATCCAGCCTCAGATACTTCACACACACACACACACACACACACACACACACACACCTAGCCGTGTTACCTTGGGCAAGTCACAACCCCAATTGCCCTCCAAAAAGCAAAAAAAAAGTGCTTGTTGCCCAGGCTCTGATGTACAATTGGATGGACAGACATCAGAGATGGACAAAAACTAAATAGTAGGAGAGTCTTATCTTTGCCTTTGGAAAATGTATAATGATTTTAATGATCCTCAAGTGTCCCCAGAAAGAAAGAACCACTATTTTAACATCAGTATTATTCTGGGGATATTGTATATATGCTAATAATGGAGTAATGATCTCCAAGGAATTTTGGTTTGGGGACATTAAAAAAGTGATGGAGATAGATATCAAAAGATATAGATCTATAAATGGATAGATTCATACTGAAGTATATGGATGGATGGATAGAGAGATAACTATATGGAGACGGAGAAAGAGGGAGCAAACATTTATTACACATTTACTATGTGCCAGGCATGGTTACACATTAAGGATACAGAAAACAAAGCCAATATGGTTTATACTCCGAAAGAGCTTATATTCTAATGAAAGACAAAACAAAGAGAAACAGGAAAGCTGGGGTTGGGGAGAATAGGCTGGTGAGGAGGTAGAACAAACCAAAGAATGGATAAGCTAAGTAGCATGACTGGGACCAACTAAAGAAAAGGCAATCTTGGCCACAGACTCACAAATCCCAACATCAGACTTAAGTGTGAGTAGTCTGTAGCATATTTCTAAACAAAACTTTGCATGGGAGAAGTAGCATAAAGGAAGGTGGTATATGGCCCCAGAAAGGAGTTTGGCCAGTTATTTGTGAAGGTCAGGGAGAATTGCCTGAAACCTTGTATGCTCCATGCAGAGTAACATAATGTAATGGGATCTATAAGGAAATCCCTAGCTAACTAAGTGAACTTCTAGTGAAAGATTTTTAAGAGGACATAAATAAAAATCCCACAGGATGAGAAAGTATGGGTGAGTTGTGATTTGTCAGTGAGATCAGAGACTATTCAATCAGATAACATCTTAATTTCTCTTTTACTTCCTTGTTGTCCCCTACTTCCCCAGCTCCCAATTCAGTTATCTTTCTCTTTCCACTCCCATTTTATTCAAACTAAATTCAGTTCCTTAACCTGAAAACTCAAAAATCTGACCTTATTGATTATGGAAGGTCTGGACATTCTTTCTCAATTTCCCTTCTTCACAGCCCCATCGCCCTCATCTGAAGATGGGGATGGACTTTTTTTTATTTGAAGACAGTTTATCTAGATATTTCTTTTTCAACTTTGTAATTTAATTCCAGGTCTCTTCAATTTTCCCTTGTTTCTTTTATTAAGTCCTAAAGGGGACATAAAAAGATAACTTCATTCTTCATAAGAAGGACATACTTTTTTTTTGGATTTCCATGCTTCTTATCACACCCTCTTAATTTCTCTCTGTTATAGGAATGGGAATCTGAAGATCTTCCCTGCCCCTTGGCCCTTTGATGGGCTTAAATGACTCTGAGAACCTTCCCTGATTTGAAAATATCCTCTGCCCCTTAATAGGCTGAATGTGGTCACATGGAGCCTGGGGCAGGAGGCTTGCTTTTCAGGAATGTCCACACCTTGTTACTTTGTGATTGGGCAGTGGGTCAAGGGAGCTATGACATTCTCTGACCTAGGAGAAGGCTATATACAGCCTGATGTGAGATTTTGATTTGGGGATCACTTTGTGTGATTTGATCAGAAGAGACTCTGGGCAGCCATTGAACCCCCTGGCTTTGAAAACCCAGTGCTTCCCTCTCTGGTAACTGTGACTAGGTATGGATATAATGGTCAGACAGCTGGAAGCCTGTCTGCTGATCTGTTTCTCTGTCTGCTTGTAACTTCTGCTTCTAACTTGTTTGTATTCTCTGAAGTTCAGGGTGCTGACTTTTTCCCCTGAACTAGGTAAACGATATATGTTCGATTGATTAAAGTAAAATTGTTAACCCATGGGGCAGCTAGGTGGTGCAGTGAGTAGAGCGTCGGCCCTGGAGTCAGAAGGACCTGAGTTTGGATCCGGCCTCAGACACTTAACACACACAAACAAAAAAAAACCTAGCTGTGTAACCTTGGGCAAGTTACTTAACCCCAATTGCCCTCCAAAAGGCAAAAGAAAAAAAAGATTGTTAACCCATTTTGAGTTGTTTGCTTTAGAAAAGTATATCTAAGAACCTGTGCTAGCAGCCATCTTGGGGATGCTAGGGTGCTTGTTGCTATACTCTCCATCATCCTGCATTGAACAATTCCAAATCACCTTTTTACCAATTTCCATTATTTAATTTGGGAATCTTTTTCCTGAGGTGATCAGTAGATTCTTTCAACATCTATTTTGCTCTCTAGTTCCAGAGTATCAGGGCAGTTTTCTTTGATTTTTTGAATTTTTATGAAATTTTTGAAATTTTTTGAAAGATGCTGTCCAGGTCCTTATGGCTTTTCAAGTAGTTCAGTGATTTGACATTGTCTCTCCTGGATCTATTTCCAGCTCAATTGTTTTTCCAAGGAGGTATTTGACATTTTCTTCTATTTTTTCATTCTTTTGAATTTGATATATTGTTCATGTCTCATAGAGTTATTAAGTATGATCTGCCCAGTTTTAACTTTTAAGGAGTTGTTTTCCTCAGTTACCTTTTTTGGGCCAATTATACTTTTTAAGGAATTATTTTCTCCAGTGCGTTTTTGTATCTAATTTTCCATTTGGCCAATTCTACCTTTTAAGCAGTTGTTTTCTTTTTCCAAGCAGCTGACTCTTTTTTCATAATTTTCTTGCATCCCTCTCATTTCTTTATCCATTTTTTCTACCTCTTTTAAATGACTTTTAAGCCCTTTTTTGAGCTCTTCCATGAGTTCTTTCTGGGCTTGAGACTATTTCCTATCTTTTCTTTGGGGAAATAGGTATTCTTATATTGTTGTCCTCTTCTGAGTCTATGTCTTGATTTTCTCTGTCACCATGATAACTTCCTATAGTCAGATTATTTTTGTTGTTGTTTTGGCCTTTTTTCTTTCTTTTAAATTTGAGCTCTGATCCTAGAGTAGAAGGAACAGTGTCTCAAGATTCTTGTGCCAGGGCTGCAGGCCCTGACTGTTTACTTGGTGCTGCATCAATGTTGTCCTGAGGCCTGTCCTCCTCATGTCTGGTGCTGTGCTGAGAGGGTATGATGGCACTGCTGGAGGCCATAGGGGTCTGGAAACTTACATGGTGCTGAACTGGGGCCCTGCTGCTGCTGTCTGGTGTGTGCTGAGGTTAGTGGCGTGTTTCATACATTTCCCTGGGGCTACACTGAAGTACCTGAAGGTCTGGCCACTGGAAGCTCCCTGTTTGCCCTGGACTATGTTGAAGCATGTGGCCATGGACCATAGCTGGAGTCTTCTCATTCCTCTGGCTATATGGAGGCATGTGGAGGATCCTGGAGTCAGCATTTGCCTGCTCCACTGCACTGGGGCTCAGATGGTTTGCTGAAGAAGAGCTTGCTGCTGGCTGGGATGCTTCCTGTCCTTGACTGGGTTCCCCTTTTACCCAAATGAGATAGACCTTTCCTGCTGATCTTCCAAGTTTCTAGGGCTAAAAGGTTGTTTCATCCCATATTTTTTTGCTGGTTCAGCTGTTCTAGGGTTTGTTTTGGAGTGCTATTTTATGTTTGGAGGTAAATATGGGGGAATTATAGAGATTTACTGCTTACTCCTGATTATAAGGTTTTTATCTCAAAAGTAGTAATCTACTGATTTGAACTTCCCAAATCTACCCAGTATGGTTTTTGTTAGTGCTTGTTATTATATATTAATGAAAGAACAAATGAATGAAATGTTTTCTTCAAGTTGGACTGGTTGTGTTTGCAAAAATTCCTTGAGCAGCTGTATTAGACCATAAATCAATCAGCACCAGACTCCTTGGCATGAGAGTATATTGGATGCCGGTTTTTATTTATTCAACTTCCAACTTCTTGTATTGTCCCTGGTTATCAAGGATATCCCTGAGAGCAAACTGTTTATGTGCCAGATAACCAGTGGGCAGGATTACACATTGTATGGGATCTGAGGGAATCATAACATCCCTCAAATGTATATTTCAAAATTTCACTATCATATAGAGGCAAAAACCATAAAGGGAATGAGAACAATTCCTATTCTGAGCTTTATAAGAGGGGCTCTCCCTACTTTCTGGACTTTTTATGTTTAATAGAAATATAGGTTGGCAAGGCATCAAGTTCTATTCATATAATAGAATCTATAAAGGTGGGTGTGACAGTAGAGTATGAAGGTGGTAGGTGGAGGACTAGTTATATATAAAAAATATAAAGATATAAAGGAGAAGAAAGGATTTAGTGTATAAAAAAGATAGTTTGTTGCCCACAATTTTCTGCTAACACAGTTTGTCACTGGGTTAGACTTTCTATCAATCATTATATTCTAAAAATAATTTTAATATATCAATGATATAGATATTTTTAACTTGGGATCTATGACCTTGGTTTTGTTATTGTTGCTGTTTATTTGTTTTGGGCTTTTAAAAAAAAACTTGATAACTATTTCAATATAATGTGTTTGAAGGAGTCCCTAGGCTTCACCATAATGTCCAAGGAAGGGTCTATGATACATAAAAACTCTAATATGCTATCTGTGATCTGTTTCTTTATGGGTAACACAAGCATATTTATTTTTTAACCAATTATTATATTTATAAAAACATATATTATGAATATTTCATGGAATACTGATTCCTTTTATTATCTATTCCCTTCTCCAATGTGATTTTACCCTAATGTCTCATCATGGGATAGAGTTCAGCTTTGTTACCCAAAGGCTATCCCAGAAGTGGTAGGCTCAGGAAGGTCCTACCATGATATAAAGGCTTTGAGTCCAACCCAGTGACAAACTGTGGGCCTATAGTCCAAGGTCCAGCCTTGCTAAATTTGGAGAGGTCCATGCATAGAAGTCTGGCACTCGAGTAATGTATGTTTTCAGCCATACCAAATCATGGAAACCATTTAGAGGTTTCTAAACATGGAACTGTTTAGAGGGGTTGATATTTGTGCTAGTGGAAATGGATACACACCACGACAAAAACATAGATCTTTTGAAATAAGCAAGGAAATTTCTTTATTTATTTTTTAAAGAAGAAACTCTGAAAATCACGGAACTTAGCGTAATGTCCCATTGGAGATAGGAACACTGAATCCTGCTTCTTCCACTTATCACCTGTGTGTCCTTGGACAATTACTCTGCCTTTCTGGGCCTCATTCCCCTCCTCTGTAAAGTGAGAGGACTGGACTAGATAACTTCAACAGACTCCTCTCAGCTCCAAATTTATGATCACTACATCATTTGAGATCTGTAGGGATGGAGGGTCTGAACAGCTGAAATTCTCTCTTCCAGTCCTATAGATCTTAAAGGATCTGAGGATTAACAAGGTCATCATTAACATCAGTTTACAGATGAGGAGAATGAGACCTAGAGGTAATTGTCCAAGGCCATGGCAGAACCTGGATTTAGGAAGGAAACAAGCATTAGTAATTTATTTTATTTTATTTTATTTTTTGGGTTAACAAGCTTACTTTAATCAAACAAACACACATTACCTAGTTCAGGGGAAAAAGGTCAGCACCCCGAACTTCAGAGTTACAGAACTTACAGATCAAACAGACAGGCTTCCAAACTGTCCAACCATTATATCAATACCAAATCACAGTTACCAGAGAGGGAAGCATCAACATCTGGGTTTTCAAAGCCGGGGGGCTCTCAACAACGGCTTCCCAGAGTCTCATCTGGTCAAATCACACAACACTTCTCAAAGTGAGCCCCCAGTAATTTATTAATCAATAGTATATAATATAATGACATAATATATACTATAACACAATAATTATATATAATTATAATATAGGATAAATAATATAATAAATAAACAATAAGCATTAATAATAATTAATACTATTTGCAAGGCATTGTGCTAAGAACTTTTACAAATATTATCTAATTTGATCCTCACAACAACCTTGAGAAGTCGGTGCTATTATGATCCCCATCTTATAGATGAAAAAAACTGAAGTAAGTAGAAGTTAAGTGACTTGCCCAGAAATAGCACAGTAAGTATCTGAGGCTAGATTTGAACCCAAATCTTTCCAACTCCAGGTCTTGTGCTCTATCCAGTAAACTATGTAGTATCTTTGTGTCACAATAATTCTAATTCAGAATTTTTTTTTCTGAATTCATATAAGCAGGAATAGCAAATCCCTAAGTGAGCATTAGGGTTGCTATATTTCTTTGCATTTTTTGTGGATCAACACTAAAAGCTTGAGTATCTTACAAGCTTTGTTATTTTATCTGCCATGCTTATCTCAAGTTCAGGTAATTTCACATTTGAATAACCTATTCATGTAAGCCCTCTTTCAAAGTACATTGCTCTAATTCAGTTATTTTTGAATAGACCTTAATGTTTTTTTTCCACATGTGTTTGTTGTCCATTCCCCCTTTCTGCATCCCTCCTCTTTCCCTTAACCCATCTCCTAATAACCTTAATAGCTAAGTATTCCAGACAGTTGAAAAGGGTCTGGTTTCTGCATTGTCTGGGCTTTTGTCATAAATACCCCTCCCACACACACCCATCCCCCCCCACCCCACCAGACTTGTGCGGGGGGGATGTGTGTGGGTGTGTATATAGACACACTGACATATTTATACACACACACACTTAGGACAGGTATATATAAAACACTAAGTGACATGAATGGATAATTATGGGGTAGAGTTAAGCTTGGCAAAGAGCAATATCGGATTATTAGATTCTTCAGGATCAAAGTGCAGTACAACACTTAATTTTTTGTTTAGCTTTCTTTTTCATAAATGCTAAGGTCCAAATTCTTTTTTTCACAATAAATACAGGTATAATGAAAATGACTGCTAAACTTAGAATCAAGAAATTTGAATATGAATCCTACTACCAATAACTGTTCAATGTTTGATCATGAGCAAGTTACTTAGAGCAGAAAGGGGAGGGGACTGAGTATTTATACAGCATTTACTAAGTGAAAGGCATTGAGTTTAGTGCTTTAAGAATACCAACTCATTTGTTCTCAAAAGCATCTGAATTTGTTTCCTTATCTAGAAAATGGGAATATTGGTCTCTCATAATTACCTGATATAGTAATAAGGAAAGTGTTTTACAAACCTCAAGTTCTGAGACAATCAAGATGATATTATTATTCCTACTGCTACTACTACTGTTCATAATACTAATGATGGAGGATGGATGTGTTTTCTTTTGGAACTGGAGGGTATGTCAGCTAAGCCTATCTTTGCAGAGTTAAATGAAAAATCGGGGCAAATTTCCAGATCACTTGAATTTCTTTCATACCCCCTACATATATGTACATACACACACATATATACCCACACACCAGGCCCCACCATTGCCTTTTCCTAAATCACCTATCATGTGCAAACATATTTTTAAAAATCTGAAATATTACTTTATAATAGAGGTGCTAGAGTTCATTAAGTGCTAGCAACTTTCCTTTTAGATTAATTGTTTCATATCAGACTTTTATGTAATATGTAAGGTGTTATAGCAAGAAATGCAATTTTACTGTACTAATAATCTGTGAGATAATTATGATAACAAGCTAGGTTATAATGTTGTTCCATTTTAGATAAAAAACAAAACAAATCTCATCTGTTTGAAGCTTTGCTTTGTGGATGTAGTACTGGCTTTATTTTTTGAAGAAAAGGCTGCATTTTTATATCAACACCAGTTTCTTTTGTAGTTGAATTGTAGAACAATTTGTAGTTCAATAATAGAAAGCCCAAACAGAAAATTGAGCTGCAGTAGATCATAGATCAGGGGCAGCTAGATGGCGCTGAAGAAAATGACAAACCACCTCCAGCATCCCCTTTAGAAAACCCCAAATAGGGTCATGAAAAGTCAGACTTAGCTGAAAATGACTGAACAACACAAGACTACAGATTCTCCTCACTTTTCTGTAAAATGACGAGATTGGGCTAGTAACTCTGCAAGCTTCCTTTCATACCTAGGCTCACATCTACTTTCTTCCAGCCTTCTATCTAATCATAGGTGACCCTGTCCTTAACTATTGTTTAGATTCTTCAGATCTAAGGTCTCCCTCCCTTTTCATCTACAAAGGTGTCCATCTCTACTTTCAAATTGGATTTATTTGGTCTGAAGTGTCTTTATTTGGCCTATCAACATGAATTAAGTCACTTTTTGTCCAAAGCTATGTGGTTCATTGCCCTTCATTAAATAACTGCTGAAATTTCACCTTCTCTATAGGCCCTTCCACAGGACTGATGAGAGAAGGTCTAACAGCACCATCTGCCGCATCTAATCTCAAGATGGAATCCTGACAATTCCTTTCTTAATCTCCCTGTGCCTTCTACCTGAAAGGATCACTAACTTCCCTGAAGTATGTTTGATGTGCAAACCATATGGCTCACATGTCTTACTTTAATATTTTAACTACACTGTGATTCTGTCCTGCCCATGGGCATCCATGTCAGGGCTGCCTTCTTCAATTAACTGCCAGGTACAAGGAAATAACTCTTATACCGATGTGATACTACAGCAGTTTCTAGATGGGGGTAACCTTAAGGAAAAATGTGAAATGAACAAAATTTGCTTAAAGTTTTCTCATCCTCCTTGCTCTAGACTCACTTCACCAAGTAATCCCTTCCTCTATTCACCAGGCATCTATATGTTCTCATGGATCCTTCCTTGATGGAAACCTGCTTTTAGCATACAATCTGGAACTGATTCACACCAAAGCTAAAATGCTGATAATAGTATAAATTTATTTCCTTTCTCCCTAGATAGCTGTGCTTCAATATGGACAACATTTTTTTTTCCTAAACAAATGCTTTATTAACTTCTGTTTTACATCATTCATTTCCGCCAGATTTTGAGTTACAATCATTTTCCCCCCATTATTCCCCTACCCAACCTCCCAGAACAGTAATCCCACAAGATATCGCTTCCTCCAATCTGCTCTCTCCCCTACCTTCTCCCTTACCCCCATCGACTTTTCCATTAGAGGAAGGTGAGTCTTTGCATCCCCATGACTGTACATCTTATCTCCCTATTACAAGCAAAAGAGTATTAATAATAGTATTTATATATATTTGAAACATTTAATGTTATGACCTCGAATTTCAGATCCATTTCATTCCTCCCTTGTCACCCATTCCCTCTGGGGAGATAAGTAATTCAGTATATGTTGTACATGTCTAGCTATGCAAAACATTATCATAGTAGATATATTGTACAAGGCTGCTTATAATTCCCTCCCACTCATCCCACCCCCCACCTGGTCCATTGCCTACATGATCCTGTCCCTCTTTTATAGTGGGTACTTCCAAACTCCCCTCACCCCAAGGATGCCCTCCCATCCATCATCCCTCCTCCCATCCCCCTTCCCCCTATCCTGCTGCAGGTTGAGATATCCCATTTACTATGTATGTCATTTTCTCCCTGAACCAAATTCAATGTGAATGTGGTTTTGCCTTTTTAGCCTTCCTTATTCTCCCCCTCTTTTGCAACCAATTCCCCTTGCTTCTTCTGCATGGGATAGTTTACACTACCCTGTCTCTCCCCATCTCCTCTTGCCACTTTCCTCTCTCACCTCATAATTTCATCCCTTGAGTATTCTCCCTTCCCAACAAATTCAACTTATGCCCTCTATCCATATATAACTGTGACCATATACACACATTCACATATGTATTCCTATGACCACACCCCCTTCTTCCATTATTTTCATAGTGAGAAAGATATCATCAGTCACTGTTATTGCTTTTCCATATAGGAATGAAAATAGTTCAACTTTGATAAGTTCCTTTTGATTTCTTTTCCCTGATTACCTTCTCAGGCATCTCTTCCTTCTTGTGTCTGGATGTCAAATTTTCTATTCAATTCTGGTTTTTTCCTCAAGAATGCTTGAAAGTCCTCTATTCCACTGAATGACCATATTTTCCCCTGAAACAAAATACTCAGTTTTTGCTGGGTAGGTGACCCTTGGGTTCATTCCCAGTTCTTTTGCCCTCTGGAATATCATATTCCATGCCCTTCGATCCCTCAGTGTAGAAGCTGCCAGGTCCTGGGCTATTCTGTTTGTGTTTCCACAATACTGAAATTGTTTCTTCCTGGCTGCTTTTAGTATTTTCTCCTTGATCTGGGGATTCTGGAACCTGGCTATAATATTCCTGGGAGTTTTCTTTTTGGGATCTTT
>WOXC01007125.1:667500-845530 GCA_011680675.1 Gymnobelideus leadbeateri
TCCCACTCTTTGCATGGTCCTGGTCCTGGCTTCCCAACCCTACTCAAGCAAAACAACTTGCAGTCTGGAGCTTGTCTTTAATCTTGTACAGTCTTCATCCCTATGGATTGTTAACACAATTTCTTTGCATTCCTGATTAATGAGTTAATCATATCTAACCTGGCTCCAGACCACCTTCATAACATGTAGTTTAATACCCATTCCTACCCCCTTTCCACCTCTTACTCTGGGAACAATAATCAAATCAAAACTACCACTTATGGGAAGTCAGTCAATCACCCTATTTCTACTCACTGTCCCAATGACTTCAAAAACCTAATCACCCTCCCTAGTCCCCACTCTCCTATGTATATTATCTTGCCCTATTAGAATGTGAGCTTCCTGAGGGCAGGGATTTTGCTGCTTTTTGTGTTTATATCCCCAGTGCTTTGTACAGTGTCTGGCATTCTGGCACTTTTAGGTGGGGGGAGGGATAGTATCATTATTTAGCAGTTCAATTATCAAACACCTTTTATAAATCATTTTATTTAAAATGCATTTTTGTTGTTGAGTCATTTCAGTAGTATCTGATTTTCTGTGATGCCATTTGGGGTTTTCTTGGCAAAGATACTAGAGTGGTTTGCCATTTCCTTCCCCAGCTCATTTTCCAGATAAGGAACTGAAACAAACAGGGTTAAATGACTTGCCCAGGGTAACACAGCTAGTAACTGTCCGAGGCTGAATTTGAACTCTGGTCCTCCTGATTCCAGGGCCAATACTCTATCCACTACACCACGTAGTAGCCCCTTAAAATACATTATGGCAAAATAAAATTTTGTTTGGAGACTAATATATAAATAATAAGTGGGTTATTTTTTTATTCATTCCTTCATTCTAAAGACTTAGAGAGATGAAAATGATTACTTTTGAGCTCTGCTCAATAACCAAGTCCATTACTGTTGTCACTGATCAAGCAAGGCAAACAAGATAATTTCTTGGCACACAGATTTACACTCTTTGAAATCTCACACCACTCCATAGACCTCAGGAAATATGCATGAATAACAGGACTAGAAAAGCTGGCCCACAGAAAAAAAGTGTCACTTATACTTCAATGATTCTGGGATCTTATCAACCTCGCTTATTCCATCCAATGAAACAGATCTCAAGTCATCTGTCTTTCTCTTCCTAGATGATTTTTGACTATGTTTTCTCACCAGTTCTCTTCAGAAAAACTACCCAGTATGCTAGTGGCCTTCCTTTGAGTCTTTTTATACATTTATATACATTTTTATATATTTTATACAGTGTGAGTACCTGCATAGTATTCCAATTATCCATATGTTATCCCTTCTCCTTGTTATGACAATCATCTATCACCTTTTCTAATGATACATTTCCTCAACAGTGTTCCTTACTCTACTTCTTACATGAAGGTCACCTTCAAATATATTTCAGTCTACTTACACCCACCCTGTGCTTCTCTATTGCCCTTTGGGTCACCTGCAATTTTGATTCTTTGGAGATTTTATAGCTTTTCTTGGCAAGGAGTTAAAATGCTTGATGGCTAAAGCAATTTCTTGGTTCTTATAGTTTACTCATTACATAGATAGCTTTTAAAACTTTTGTAGAAATGTATAGCCTATATCAAATTGCCCACCATTTTCAGAAGAGGGGAGGAAAGGGAGGGAGGAAGAAAAATTTGGAACTCAAAATCTTATAAAAATGAATGCTAAAAAATTTTATGACATGTAATTGGGGAAAATAAAATTCTATTTTAAAAACTTTTGCAGAAGACTATGATAATCAAAGTCAATATTTTTCTCTTTTTTCATTTCTTTTTGCTTGTTCAAACAGGTCAGATTGAAGCTGTATGCAGTGCATTCTCACCTTTATCCTTTCTTCTGATAAGAAAATGATTTTGACTTTTGCTCTTTCTAGTCAGTGGTCTGACTACCCATAGATTGCTGATTCTGAAATGATTCCTGCATCACAGAATAAGAATCATAGATTTACTGAATTTCAGAGTTGGAAGGGACCTCAGCACCTAAGAAGATCTAGTTCATTTCATTTGAGCAGTTTAGTGCTACAATATGCAGAGTCTTCCAACTTTTTTTCTTCAAAAAAGAATTTATGATATATGGATATGAGACTTCCAAATCATCTACAAGTATGTGATCTCTTTGTTTTTCTAATCTTGAACTATATTTTTCACAGTGCATTTTTCCATCTTCTCTGGTGCCTATCTTTCCACTGAAGTCACTGTATCATAGTACAGTTTGACTAGCTTGGAAAGTCTTGTCAAATCCTTCAAAAAAATTTTTTGTACCTCTACATCTTCTGCAATAGATGCTGACTGCAAGATACAGTCATTTTTCATGGCAGTATTTTTTATTTGTGTGGGCATTTTTGCTTATGCTCACCAGACAGCACTAGTTCTTTAAGAAGAGATGACCAAGTAACCCAGGAGATAGTGTTCCTTATGGCCTTCAGGTTAATAATTAAAGGGAAGAAACTGTGAGCTATGTTTTAGTGCTGAATATCCTTTTGGTTTCTGGTCTTATCATGAGACTAATATATTGTTCAGTTCTTCCTTTAATATGTCAATTTGTTTAATCTTAGACAAAAATCCTCTATAAAATGCCAAGAAGTCAAATTAATGCTTAGAGATGGTCTTAAAACTACGTGCATCTTACTATTATTTTCTACATTTCCAACATTCTCCAATATCCCTGTGAAAGCGGAAGGAGAGTCATGTAGTATTAGAGGACATTTTTTTAAACTTCTTGTTTTTCATTGTTGCCTCTGCCAAAACATTTCATCAGCTAGTGGTCAGGCTACTGGTGATACTCCTCTCTATAACTAGCTGAGCTATCCTTAGATGGAAGATTCAGGTCTGTCATCAGGACCATTCCTGAAACCTTTCCATTACAGCCAAACTTGCCAGATCTCGTGGCCCACCAGTACAGCCTTCAAGAGCCCTGATTCATTTTCACACCTTGAAGAGGCATCAGAGTATGGCATCATGAAGGCACTTTTCAGAAATAAAGAATGAAACGCTAGTGGAATTAAAATGTCCTGTGCTTAGAAATGAAGAGGGGAAATTTAAGCCTTTCAGGCTGAAGGTTTCACAACATCAAATGATGGTTCACTCATAGTAATTCCATGTTTCTCTTCACAATTCCCCTTTTTCAGCGACCTGTTTCCCTCTCTCTAATGATACCAGATGAGAGAACCTTTGGTAGTTTCCTCTTTCTTTGTATTAACCTTAGTATTTGTTTCTCTCTAATGTATTAACATTATACCTCTGAATAGATTCAATAAAGGAAAAAGTACACATACCAAAAAAAAAAAATACTAATTTATCTTGTTAACAGCTTAAAAGTTTGGCATCTGATTTAGCAATTTTCTCTAAAAGCAAATTTCCCAACATATGAATCCTACTCTATATCTCTTTCCAGGGCCATCAACTCCAAATGCCCCTTATCTTATAAAACTAAGAAATAATTAGTATTTTTTATTCAAATGAACTTGGCTCAAATTTTATTTTTTTGCTTTTTGGAGGGGGAGAAGGCAGGACAATTGGGGTTAAGTGACTTGCCCAAAGTCACACAGCTGGTAAGTGTTAAGTATCTGAGGCCAGATTTGAACTCAGGTCCTCCTGACTCCAGGACCAGTGCTGTATTCACTGTGCCACCTAGCCCTTGGCTCACATTTATTAAGTACCAATTACGTATAAGACATTATGTGAGGCAGCAAAAACCTTCACTCTTCCCCTTTGTCTCATCAAAGATAAATTTCAAATTTTCCAGCAAGATTGGAGAGGCAAGATGTTGTTGTTGTTAGTCATTTTCAGTTGTGTTCAACTCTTCCCGAGTTCCTTTGGGGATTTTCTTAGCAAAGACCACTACAGTGGTTTGCCATTTCTTTCTCCAGTCCATTTTGCAGATAAAGCACTGAGGCAAACAGGGCTAAGTGACTTGCCTAGGTAAGTATCTGAGACTGGATTTAGACTCATTAAGTTGAGTCTTCTGGATTCCAAGCCCAGTGCTCTATGGACTGTGCCACCTACTGACCCACAAGATATGGTGAAGTGCTATATAGAAGTATACACATAGCAAGAAAAAAAAAATCTTATCTTACTCAGTTCTACTCAATAAACATTAAGCACCTACTATGTACAAATACACTCCAGGTGCCAGCAATAAAAAGAACAAAGTGAAATAGTCTCTGGAAGTCCAAGGGATTTACGTTCTACTTCTATGCTTTAAATGGGGGATAAAAATAGAAAGTATTGGAAGCAATAAAGAAGACTCAGTGACAAATACTCACAAAGTCGTCAGTGGCATCTTTGACAGCAGTAATAGTTAACACCAGGACTAAAGGCACAATGGTTGTAAACCATGACAAGGAAGATATTTCTGGAATTAGCTGCAAGAGACAATTTTAGATTTTATTACCCTCAAAGTCACAGGATTTTATTAACCAACAATGTGTCATTTTTCTCTGAGAACATAATTTGTTAAAATTACAATACTGTCACCTAAATATTCCTTAACTCCAATGAGTAATTAGAGGATATTGCAAGGGACTTTCAGAGCATTCATCTGCAAACATCACATTATTTAGAATTTTTTAAAATTAATCTGAATTACATAATGCATTTTTACAAAGTGGGGAATTTTCTTAAACTCCAGAGAACCAGTGAAAATGAGTTTCTTGAATGCTTTCACGACCAATATTAATTGGCAAAAATATTCTTTAGAAACCTTAAGTTCTTCTTGCTTATTGGATTTTTCTTTCAATTAGTCATTTTAAGCTTCAGATAACACTCTTCTACTCTTCCTCTACTGTTTATCCCCACCCTCAAACATTTGAGGCACTTTCTAAATATTCACTAAGAGTGCTATGGCTATGTAGTGCTATGGCTATGGCTCTCATCTGTAAAGTGAGAGATTGAACTAGAAGACCTCTGAGGTCCCTTCCAACTCTCAGTCTGTGATCCAAGGATGAAGCTGTAAAAAGCACCCAAGTAGGGGTTAAGGAATCTAAATCCTCTTCCCATCTCTGCCAATAAATGGCCGGGTGCCCTTGTCACTGTTGACCTCTCTTGGTTTCTGTTTCTTCATCGGCAGAATGAGGAGACTGGTCTCTAAGGTTCCTTACAACGACAAAAGGAACAATAGATCCTGCTCACACTAAACACTGGGTTTCAGAATTTCTGCCCAAGCCTTAGGAATCTAAGAAAGCAAAGCTGCTACAAGAAGAGTGTCAAGAGGCACACCCAGATAATTAAAATAAATGAAACCAAAAGCAGTCTCTAGTTTAAAAAAAAAATCTCATTTTTGAGAGTTTGGTGACTTTAATAATTTCTTAATGAGGTAGTATTTTATATACAGAAAGCTATAATTAAAGTCCTACATCAATGTCACATTATGACACAGAAATTAACCTTGGTTCTTGAGGGCTATATTTGCCAAGAGAGGGCAAGCCTCAGCAGTTCCATCAAGCTGAAAAGAACTTGAGGAAAAAAGCCTGCGGACAGAATCTGTGACTCTACATCTATTGGCTGAGGACCAGTCAGCCAAGTTCAAAGAGGCTGTACACCAAGAGTTAACCACCAGGTAATAGATTCTTTTTTTTAGGTGCAGAAAATAAGAGATAGGGGTGTGATAAGCTGGATTGATGCAGGAACTATTCATAGAAATCAAAGATGGCATCTCTGAAAGACTCAAATATAGTTTGAAAAAAATCATCTCAAAAGCATCCTTTTTAAAAAAAAAAAGCCTAATATTTAAGTGTATTTGGGAACTGTTGGGTTTGGGGAGGGTATTAATGGAGGCAGAGGTCTGCACCTATGATTTTACTGTTATAGACATTCCCTCTACCAAGGCAAATCAGTAATTCTCCCACTAATGTCTTAGAGCAGAGGTTCTTAATATGGGATCCACAGGCTCCTATTTTAGCAGGTCTGAGATAGGATTTGAGTACCTGCCTTCCAAGACTGCTATCTCTCTGTCAAAAATTATTAATATCAATGAAATCATGAAACTTTATCTTTTATTTAATTTATTAGTAAAAGCTAGAAAATTAGCCCATCTACACTTAGGTTCAACTTGTACTTTAAGGGAAAGAAATAAAAAATCATTACTCTCATATTAACAACACAAATCTCTACCACTAAATGCTTTTATTAAATACACATGGAATATCTTATATCTACAAGTAAAAGCTGCTGTGTCTCTTATGAAAAAAAAATGTAATAATCTAAGTTATCGAATTAATTTCTAAAAAAAAAAGCTTGATTATTCTCCTTTTGCCTCAACCCTGAAAATAATAGCAATGTCAAGTGAGGAAGTAAGAAAGCATGGAGGGAGGATATTAACAATAATTACTAAGGTCTGGCACGGTTCAAATAAAGGGCAAGCCTGAATTTAAAAGTGACCTTGATACTTAGAATGATGAATGTGATGTTTTAATGTGCTGCTGGTACTCCCACATTCAACAAGAAAAAAACAATATAATAACCATGAAAATCTGATCTGAAAGGACAATTTACCTAATCATGGGTATTGCACTAATTGGATTTCTTCATGTTTCCAAAAGTTAATGAAATATTTTTTTAACAACCAATTCAACAAGTCCAATCCACTCAAAAAATAAACCATGTATTAAGCACCTACTGTACGCAAAACCCTATATTAGGTGTTGTTCAGTCATTTTTCTCAGCAGTGTCCAACTCTTCATGACCACATTTGGGGTGTTCTTGACAGAGATACTGGAGTTGTTTGCCATTTCCTTCTCCACTCATTTTACAGATGAGGAAACTGAAGCAAATAGGGTTAAGTGACTTGCCCAGGGTCACACAGCTAAATGCCTGCAGCCTGATTTTGAACTCATGAAGATTAGTCATCCTGACTCCTGGCCCAGTGCACTATCCACTGTGCTACCTAACTGCCCCCTCTACTAGACACTATAGACAAATGAAAAACCATCCCTGACTCAAGGAGTTTATAGTCTACTAGATTGTAAACCAAGTGGTAAAGAAAGGGAACTTGTTCATTACCTGCAAAATCAGTAGGAAAAGGAAATAGGCGTTGGCCACCCGTTGGAATTGTTCAAATAAATTAACAGGCAAGAAGGTGAGAACATTGTACTTAGAGGTGTGGATGCGGTTATTCTGGAAAAGAAAATATAACAACACATTAGTATTGGCAGAGGCACTCAGTCAACAAGTATTATGTGCCAGGAACTGTGCTAGGCACTGAGAATACAAATTATAATACACAAGACTAGTGAAAGAATATTAAATTTGAGTACCATTCTAGAGGGTGCTACTAAAATTTTAACAAGTAGCTCTCCAAAAAAAAAAAAGTTTTCATGACACACTTTTAAATTTAATCTGCATTATTAACTTTTTTCTTTCACTTTCTTAAGTCTAGACAATCAAACAATTCATCAAGTCCTAAATTTGTAAGTTTGCTGATTTCTAATGTGTAAATGCTCACACTGAAAATTCAACAATTGACTCAGAGATTCAAACTGGCTCCAACACACCCCTGGTCCTGTCTCTGCCATTTGTTATCAAGTCATTTCTCCTCTTGAGTTTCAGTTTTCTAATCTGTAAAATGGAGGGGGGAAGAGGGAGCGATGAATTAGGTCCTAAAATGCCTCCAGTTCTAACATTCTGCAATTCAGCACATCGGTTTATCAACAGAGGTAGTCCTAAAACATGTGAGCCAAATATATGGATTGTACTTAAACAAGATCATAGATAACAGATTTAGAACCAAAAGATCTTTCAATGCATCTGGTCTAAGCTGGCCTACAGCTGAGAAAACTGAAGGTACTTTCCCACAGTCACACAAGGAGTGACTGAAGTAGTATTCGAACTCAGGTCCTCTCACTCCAAATCCAGTGCTTGCATTACTACAGACAGACTCCCTAAAGTTAAAGCCAATTAATTATGTGATTTTGTACACTGTGCTGCTCAAGGTTGGCATTTTTTCTAGGATGGCTTATTCTTGATAACAGATGAAGTCTTTGTTAAAGCACAGAAATACTCCTGGGACAGAAAGCCAATTAGGTTGCAACTCCTCCACCCCTGAGATTACCCATTCCCGTATTCCTAGTGCACCATTCCTGTATCTGTCCCTGGTTTGAAATGAAGGCTCATCAGGGCTCTGCAAATTCACTTGTGAGCTTGGGAATAGCTCCTGATGGTAAGCAAGCACCAACAGGCCCAGTGCCCAAAATAAATCAGCCAGCAGAACCAACAGATGTGAGATAGCAGCCTAACAGAAACCCAACTCTTCTTACAGGGTCACAGAATTAGAGCTGAGAGGGGACTTTCATTGTCATCTCAACAGAAACTTTCATTTTAAGATGAGGAAGGAAAACAAGAAGCAGAAAGGGATTACCCAAGATTATACACATAATAAGGGGCAGAGTCAGAATCCAATGCTATGTCCTTGAGCCCTATATTCAAGACTCCTGCCACCATATCACACTGCTTTCTTCAGTCATGCTTTTAAAGAATTTTATGTCTGTGGGAGGGAACCTGCAAGGAGGGGATTGCTTTATGTTTTTTTCTGCCAAGTGACTGAATAATAATAATATATAGTAACAGCTAGCAATGGAGCACTATATAAATATGCATTCCCTTCCCCCTTATATGATTCCTACTATGCACCAGGTACTGATTCCCACAACAATACTATAAGAGAGGTGCTGTTACTATCCCCATTATAGAGATAAAAAAAACTGAGACAGAAGAAATTACATGATTTGTCTAGGTTCACACAAATAGGAAGACACATTTGAACTCAGGTCTTCCTGACCTCAGACCCTATGACACCTAGCTGCCTTGGGAGTCCTAGTACATAATGCAAAATGCCAGGCTGGGCAAATCAAAAGGTGGAATTTAGGTTGCCAGGAGGAATATCAGCAATCTCAAATGTGCAAATGGTGGTGGCAGAACATGAAAAAAGAATTAATTAAAAGTCTACTGCTTAGTGTAAAAGAGGAAAGTGAAAAAGCAGGCTTGAAGCTTAATATTATAACAAACTAATATCATAACAAACTAAGGTTCCGTCACTTCCTGGCAAACAGAGAAGAAATGGAAGCAGAGTCAGATTTTATATTTGTGGGCTCAAAGATCACTGCACACAGTGACTGCAGCCATGAAGTTAAAAGATTCCTTTGAAGGAAAGCTGTTGCTATTATTCATTCTTTATTCTCAAAGATGATCAGTGACATCAGGAGCATGATGTCTTGACTTGCAAGTGAATTGGATTTAAGTCAGGCAGGGCTGTACAAAATCCTCAGTCTCACTCTCAGTAGCAAGACACGGGTCGGGACAAATGGCAATGGCCCCAGACACAGTTGGGGATCTTGGCCTTTTTAAGCTAAGGTCTTTCCCAGGTCTCAGTTTGTCTGAGGCAAGGCCCATTCAGTAGTTAAAGCCTAGATAAGAATTGAGGTAAAAGGACCTAGTTTGCTTTCACAAAAGAATCAGTCTGGGAAGGAAAGACCCTCAGAGTTGCTGGCCAGAAAAGAAACAATTGCTATTTACACTCACTCTGAGCCATCAAACCCAAACTGAAGGAAAGCAAACCTGGACAGCAGATTAAAAAGCAGAGACATCACTTTATTGACAAAGGTCTATATAGTCAAAGCTATGGGTTTTTTTTCATTAGCAATGTATGGACATGAGAGTTGGACTCTAAGGAAAGTTGAGGGCTGCAGAATCAACACTTTCAAATTGTGGTGCTAAAGAAAATTTTGAGAGTCACTTGGACAGTAAGGAGATAAAATCAGTCAATACATAAAGAAATTAATTCATTGGAAGGACAAATATAAAGCTGAATCTTAAATACTTTGGACACACAATGAGAAGATGGGACTCAATGGAGAAGATTCTGAAGCTGGAAAAGATTGAAGGTAAAAGGAAAAAGGGAAAAGCAGAGGATAAGATGGATAGATAGTGTCATGGAAGCAAGAAATACAAGTCTGGACAGACTTTGCATGATAGTGGAGGCCAGAAGGGCTTGGCTGCTATGGTTCATTCAATTCAAAGAATTGCACATGACAATGACTGAACCACAGCAATGTGCATGCAAGTACAAAGCATCCCAAACGTCTTAGTGCAGCTTAAATTTTAATGGTTAAAAATTTTAATAGCTCTAACAGTTTCAAGTTTTAAATTATTTTTTTTTAAAGCAATTGGGGTTAAGTAACTTGCTCAAGGTTACACGGCTAGTCATTTTTTGATTTATGCGTGGGTGCTCATTTTCTGAGGCCGGATCTGATCTCGGGTCATCCAAACTCCGAGGCCGGCGCTCTTACTGCGCCACCTAGCCGCCCCTTTAGGGCAATTGGGGTTAAGTAACTTGCCCGAGGTTACACGGCTAGGTTTTTGTTTGTGCAGATTAGGTGTCGGAGGCCGGCTCCGAACTCAGGTCCTTCTGATTCCAGGGCCGGCGCTCTATTCTCTGCGCCACCTAGCCACCCCAAAGTTTTAAATTATTAAAGCTTATATACATACATTATATATACATGTATGGTCTCTTCCACCTCCCCCCCAGAAGGTAAACTCTTTGAAAGCAAAGGCTGTTTATTTTTGTCTTTTTATTCCCAGTACATATTATAATTCCTGTCCTCATAATAACCATTTGAAAAAGATATGTTGATTAACTGATTACTATGACTGGGCCAGTGCTACTTTCATAGCTTCAGATCTAGTAGGGAACCTATAGGCCATCTAGTCTGATCCCTTCATTTTATGAATAACAGTAGCATTTGGGAGCTCAAATTTCAAATTCAGGATCTATCACTACCCAAAGACATTTAACTTCCTTTCTTTGCAAAACACAAGGGTTGGACTAGAAGGCTTTTCATAAGGTCTTTTCTAGCTCTAAATCTATAATGCACTATAGAACTGAGGCCCAGAGAAGTTGAAAACAAACTTGCTCAAGGTCACACAGGTAATAACAGAGCCAGGATCTGAACCCAAGGCCTGATTCTAAATCCAGAATTTGTGCCACTATACCATCTGGTCCATAAATAAGTGTTCACTCAGTGCCTGTTCTATACTTACTGTGAGAGGTATCATGATGTGGTTGGTAGGAAGAGCTTTGGTTTCAAAGTTAGAAAACTAAGCTCAGAGGGACATAATAATAAAAATTATAGCTAACATTTACATAATGCTTACAAATGAGCTGGGCATTGTGTTAAACATTTTACAATTATTATTTTATTTGATTCTCACAATAACCCTGGGAGGTTTCTGAGACATTTCTGAGACAAGGAAACTGAGGCAAGCAGGTTAACAGACTTTCCTAGTGTCACACTGTAAGTGTCTGACACTAGATTGGAACTCAGATCTTCCTGATTCCATTCCCAGCGTTCTATCCATTATGCCACCTGGTTCCTGCAGTGGACAGACACTAAACTCGGAGTCAGAAAGAACTGGATTCGAATAACGCCTCAGATGCTTTACTAGCTGTGTGACCCTAGGAAAGTCACCATCTCTCTCACCCTCAGTTTCCTCATCAGTAAAATGAGAAGGCTAGACTCAAAGGTACTGTCCAGCTTTGAATCTCATCTCTGACCCCTAAGTCAGCAGCTCTAACATTTACTATTAAAAAAAAAAAAACAAACACAATTCTGCATTGATGGGAGCCTCTTTGAGATCCACAAGGCCAATATGTGCAATCCAATGCAACAAACATTTATTAAGCACCTGCTAATCCAGTCACTGGGCTAAGCCCTGGGAATACAATTAACAAAAAGAAAAACAGTCCCTGCACTGTTATAATCTAACGGGGGAGGGGGGGGGGGGATGGGAGAAGTGGCAATAGAGATAAGCTCCTTTATTTATCCTTCTTGGTCCCCACACCCTCCCCTAACCTGGCGTTTTTAGAGTCTTCTACAATAAAAAAACTTGGTTTGCCATCATCTCAGTGCTACATCTTGCTTTTTCATCTTTTAGAAAGTCCGTGGCAAGACCAGAGGCCAAAGCCAGCTCCAGAATATGGCGTGGGTGTGTTGTGCTATCAGGCTTGGTGGATGTCTTGGCTAGATTTTCTGCAGCCCTTGCCCAACTCCCCACCATCTCTCTATCTCCTTTTGATTTCTTTGTTACAAGGGCTAACTCCCTGGGGAAAGGAAGGGAAGAGATATAATTGGGAAATGAAGGTGACGCAAAAACAAAAGACATCAAGAAAAAAACAACTCCAGAAAGAAATCAGACTAGAGGATATGGGAAGGGATATGACACAGCAGCCCAAATTCCTCTTAACTAACACATCCTCCCACTGCTTTATCTTTTCCCTATGATCCATTTTTTATCCAGCTCCTCTATTTTATCTTCATTATACATAGTCTATTCTTGACTTGTTCGACTCTAATGGTTCCTTATTAAAAGGCCTCCACAATTTGGGGTCCTCCCTTGCTTTCCCAGTATTTAATAACCAATCCCTTTTGTTTACTCTAAGCTCCAACCAAATGGTACTACTACACATTCACTTAACTGGACACTCCGTGCTTCTTCCTCCCACCCTTTGTTCCTGCTCTTCCTTAATGGCCAAATACTCTGTTCCCCACTCTACCCCCTGTAAACACACACACACACACACACACACACACACACACACACACACACACAAGCTCACATGCTCAACTATTTCATGGCTATTCATTTTCACAATCTACTTTTAATTCCCTTGCTCAAAACCCTTAAGCATTTCCACATAGCCTGACATTTAACGTCCACCAAATTCTGGTACCTACCAATCTTTCTGGCACTATTTCACACAATTCCCCTTAATTAATGTCAAATTCCAGTCACTATTCTCTGAACTAATCTCCAACTTCTAACCCATCTACCAGGCCTTCTAGGCTTTCCATGCTTTAATTCAGAATCTTTGCCCACCTCCTCTTTAAAGTCTTCTCTTCTCCCTACCCCTCCCTTCCAGCCTTCAGTGTTCACTCCCTTCTCAACTGCCTTCACTCAATAATTAAGATCACAGAATCATAGATTTAAAACTAAAAGGGATCTTGGAGGTCATCTAGTCCATCTCTTTTCACAGACAAAGAATTGAGACAAGATTTATTAGTGTATATGGTTCCCATTTAGTGGTTTATGACTTCCTTAGGGATTCTCAATGATGGCCTGAGGAGTTTTCTCTAAAAATTCTTTAATGGTTCTTTAAGCAATAAATAATTGAAGTATATTATAAGTAATATATTGAATTACCCTGGGGATCCACAACCCTATTTTATTTTTGTTGTTAAAAGAGGTTCACAGAAACTGTGGGAACTACTGCTATATGTTGTATCCTCCCCCTTCCCCACCCCCCAATAGATTGTAACCACATTGAGGGCAAGATCTATTTCATTTTTTGTTTGGATTCCCAAGCACATTGATTTGCCCATAGTAGATGCTTAATAAGTGTTTGTTGAAACAAATTGAATCCTATTACCTTAATGGTGAAGAACAACCCCTGACCACTCCCCAGTGGCTCCTTGTTTTTAACATCATTGAGAGGAAACTAATCATCCCCACTCCTTCCTGTAAAACACATTGCCTGTTCTTCAGGATGGATCTTGGGTATTAACTGTTCTACACTACTACTGCCTTCATGGGAAAAATAGCAAAGGACTCAGGCAAACCCACTCATAGGTAAATCAAACTAACGTTTTTGCCAAAAGATAAGAACCAAATCCTTTTCCTTATAGCTTTCTGAATTTCCTTTTTTGATTTTTCATTGAAAGGATAAATCTGTCCATTTCCCTTTACCTAGCTAAGATTGAAGAAACTGTCAAGACCTGAAACTAGAGCATACTAGTATTTAGTTGAGTGAGAAGGCATATTTGACTTAATGCCAAATCAAATGTAGGATGACAAGGAATGATTTCTCTAACTTCATGAAATTTTATTATCATGAACCTCCCATAATTATCCCAATGGAATGTAACATCTCTCCTTCTTTTCTGTGTACTTATATACTAACTGCTCTTGACCATACAACCTCTTCTCCATCCAATATGACTGCCATCCTTTTGCACTCCACCATAACTTGACTACAAATGGAGTAGTGGTACCAACTAAGGTCACCAAATACATTTCCTTGCAACTAAATTTCAACACCCTCAACCTCTGAACTGATTTTGGTGCTGTAGACCACTAAGATCCCTCTATGAACAACCATATGTGTAACAAATGCTTGTTGATTGATTGATAGGCAACTAGATCCATGGTCCAGAGTTACACAGGATGAGAAGGCATAGACGGATAGCAATTCACACCCCTGGAAGTAGTACCCATATTGATAAGATCACAAATTCATTGAAGCAACAAGTATGCACCCTGTTAGTAGCAGAGAGACCTCTGAAAGATGTCCAAATAGCTGATATCCATCAACACAACTAACTGCCTTCAACCTCCATGTACACTTTGTCATTTTTCTTATTACACACATCATGCATTTCCCCTTTCTGGCAAAACTGTCTATGGTTACACTTACCCCATTAATCTACTGTTTCTCCCTCTTTTTACTTCCTCTCACATACTTTCTCCTCTGCTCTCCCCAGTGGAATGGTGTACTTCCTCATTGAGGTCAAATGCAACTCCGCCAGCTCTTTTATTGTTTCTACTCCTTATAAACAAAATACACTATTCTTTGCTGTGTTTTAATCATAAGCGTATCTACCCAGTCAAATTGGTACTTGCATACTATCACCAACTCAAAATGACCATAGCTAAGATCGCTATATTTGTCTTTATAATTTTTTCCCAAACCCAGATTCCCTCTTATACTGGCCTACGCCTCTGCTTGCACAGCAGAGGGCAGAAATTGTACATCACGTATTTAATGGTTAACAACTCTGAGCAAATAACTTATCTGCTAAGATTCAGTTTCCCATCTTTAATATTCAGTTAATAAAAGCATCTACCACACTAGGCTTTTGTGATGTTCAAATGAGATGATATTTTAAAGCACTTTACAAATCTTAAAATACCACATAAATATGAGCTATTGTTATTACTAATGTGGAAACAAGGGACCACAGAGTCATTTTTGACTCCTCTCTCCTCTATTCTAGATATCTAATTTGTTGCCAAATTATGCCACTTCTTCATACATAATAGTTCTTACTCCTTGTGTGTGTACCAGTGCCTTGGTCCAGGGCCTGTTTCTTTCTCACCTGAACTACTGCAGCCTCTTACTAGATTCCCTCTCTCCAGAACTGACCACATAACCATTCCCCCAGTGAAAGTAGCATCCAAACAATAATGACTCCTTTAATTTCTTTTTCCTTTGACTGTCTAGAAAATACTCTAGCTTTGCCTGCTTAATAATTATAAAGCAAGGGTGAAAATTAAATTGGCTTCTGAGTTATTTATTGACTAGAACATGTCTCCTTGATGTACATATTGATAGAATAATGGTACATTCTAATTTCAATAGCATAATTACATTACCTAATTATATTACATATTAAAATATACAGAATTAAACATTAATTTCATTGATTGATGTGTACTACATTCTGGTGCAATGAAAAAGAATGCTGAATTTGGTATCAGAAGACCTAGGATCAAATTCCAGCCCTGATATTTTTATATGTAAGCTTGGTCAAGTCATTTCACTCCTGGTTTGGGGGGGTTTGGTCTATAAGATGATTCTAAAGAACCTTCCAGATTTAAATCTTTCATCCTATTCCAACAAGCTAGAATGAATTTCCTCCCTAATGCTAGAAGGGCAAATAGTTTGAGCCCTAGCTGAGCAGCTTGGTAAATATAGTTCTAAGTCTTAATGACTTTTTCTTGAAGGCTTTCTGGCATTTAAAACACTTTATATAAGCTGGCACCTTTATACCTTTCCAATCTTCTTAAATTTTTCTCCCCTCCACGTAGTCTGCAATCCAGTGACACTGGCCTCTTTATCACTCCCCAAATGAGTCTCTAAACTCATTTCCTTGGCTGCTCCCCCATGTCTGGAATGGTCTCCTTTATCTCTGCCTCCTAGCTTCCATGACTACCTTCACATTTTAGCAAAAATCCCACCTCCTGCAAAAAAAAACTTTTCCCAGTCCTTTTTAATCTTAGTGCCTTCCCTCTAAGATTATCCCCCAATTTATCCTGTAGATTTTTTGTCTGTACATCGTTGTTTACATGAAGCCTTCTGCTCCCCATGAAACCTCCTGTTCCCTTTTAGACTATGAACTACTTGAAAGCAGGTACTGACTCTCTCCGTATTCCCCAGAATTCTGTATAACACACAGTAGGTGCTTAATAAAGGCCAGTTAACTGACTGATTATCCTGAGATAGGAGGATGGGAATATGTGAGATTATGCAACCCTTCAATTTGTTCTTTTGTTATGTCTTAATTGTTTTGTTTTTAATCCGGTTTTCTCTTCATATAAAACATCTGTGGTCTACCCAAATATGTGTATTTCTTTGTGTATATTCTGGTTGAGGTTAGAGGATACAACAAAGGGAAAAGGCCCTGGTAATTCTAACTACATAAAAGGAATTTGAATAGAAAGTTTCCTTCCTTACTTTAGGGCAAAGATTCCACTCTATGACCAAGGGGTGAAGAAAAGACATCTCTAATGTGGGGATTAGGGTTTGGTTTGGGTTGGATTTTTTAGTTTATTTTGCATCTTATTAATAATTCTATGAGTTCCCTTAAGAGCAGATAGAGAATCCCCCATGGGTCTGGGGCTATCAGAAGATAGAAATGCATGAGCATATTCATTGTTATAACTGGGCATGGTTACTAATAGCTCTAGTTCAAACTCTAGCAAGACAGTGAAAGGGAAAGGGAAAGAGTAGGAAAGGAAAAGAGAGAATATGCCCCTGAGGGAACAAGTTTCTAGCCCTGCTCTGGAGAAAGCAGGGAGAGAAACAAAGGAGAGGTTGATAGCCAGAAAGGAAGCCCTAATTGTGCCTTAAATCGAGAGTTATGGAATCATTTTTGGTTAAAACTGTGGAGAGCAAAGAGGAATACCTGGTAGCTAATAGCACTCCTACTCCCAGCCAGGTAAAGAGATAGGAAATGAGTCTCTCCAATTCACACATTCTCAGCCCACTAAGGGCAGGCTCCCAGGAATGAGGAACCTGTGGCCTTGAATCCACATGTGGCTTCTAGGTCTTGGGTACAGCTTTTGACCGAGCCCAAATTTTACAGAACAAATCCTTTTATTAATGGCATTCGTTCTGTGAAGTCTGGATTCAGTCAAATGACTACACTTGAGGACCTAGAGGGCCACATGTGTCCTCGAAACCACAGGTTCCCCACTCCTGCCTCTGACATTAAAACAAATATTCATAAATAGCATTTGACCATCAAATCTCTAATAGGGAAGAACTACAAATATAAATTCTGTTTCTTGCTATTTATATGACCTTAAGCAATTCAGGCAATCTACCTGGGTCTCAATTTTAGGGTTTGTTGTTGTTTTTTTTTTCATATATATTCACGTAAAATGAGCTAGACTGGAAGACCTCTGAGGTCCCTTTAAGATCCCCTTATGATCCTATAAATAGATTGATTAGATTTTTGCTTTTTGTTTCTTCATCTGCAAAATGGGGGCAAGGGTACCTGTTTTGCCTCTCTCATGTTATTGCAAAGGAAAAATGAGATGATCGACATGAGATCATTTTGAAATTTGAAAGCCTTGAACAAAGATAATTATTTTAATTGGCTTGGTGGTTTAAAAAAGAACCTGCACATATTCAAGAGAACCAATCATTAAACTAGGAGATGATAACGATAGGGATGATGACGGTTGATGATGAGTGCTCACATTTATAGAGGGCTTGTAAAATGCTTAGTAAACATTATCACATTTGATCTTTACAACGAGTATAAGTATCATCATTCTCATTCTATGAAGAAAGAGACTCAGAGAAATCCCATGAGTTATCTCACTGTTAGTAAAAGGCATTGTATTTGAACCCAGACTCTGATTTCAAACCCAGTGCTCTTTGAACCCAGGATCTCTGACTCCAAATGCAATGTTCTGTCAACCATTTTAATGTCTCCTCTCCCCTAACCCTAATTCAGCCATGAAGCAAGCACCAAAAAATAAAGTTGGATATTCAGAATCCCTTGCACTTGTAATTATATAAACAGTAGTATTAATTATATAAGCAAACTGATTTATTTTTAACATCAGTTTACTTTTATCTTTAAAAGTTTCCTTTAAAAAAAAAAGATGAGTCATGTATCAGAGGCTAAACTGAACCAGATCTGTGGTTGTCCAGGGACACACTCCCTAGCAGTCTGTGGCTGGCTATGAATCATACACTATCCAAACCCATCTTGGTTTTAAAATTACTTTTACAGTTAAACTAAAAGTTCATCTTCTTACATTTGATTAAATGCTTTAGTGTCATGACCATGATAAAAAGCAATTGGTATAAGCCTGAAAGAAAAAGAAAAAAGAAAGAACAGATCCTACAATTTCTCCCATAATAAATAGGCATATATGGTATTGTTATTTTATAATCTGGCTTACAAATAGAGAAGTAGTCATGGTAGTGGATGGGGGGTGGGGCAAAGAGGGCAAGAAAAGTAGCCTCTTGTTAAAAAAACAATTATATATACAAAATTAAGCCACAGACCACTAGCAGAGGAGGATATTGCAAAAGCACGCTACTTGTGACAGAGAGGAAAAGGAAAAAATGTGAAATGCCCATCATTAATCATATATGGGGCCAGATTCAACTGGGTACCTAGTAACCCACATACACATCATTACTTTTTATCAAATATGACTTATAACAGGAACGAGTAGCACTGAAAAGTCAGTATCTATTTTTAAGCCTTTACTAGACCCAACCATCCCCTTGGGCTACGATACTATCTCTCTTCTCTTTCTCAGTTCTACTAAAAGCTGTCTACATTCAGTAAATCCTCTTCCTCTCTTCTCATTCCCTTCCCAACAGCCCTTTTTCAATGTACCTTCTGACCTCATCCGCCAGCTGAAATTGCCCTCTGGAAAATCATCAACCACCTCTAAATTGGCCAGATTTGATATGTTGTTTTTTCCCTCTGGATCTCTCTTTGGTATTTGAATTGTTGATGACTCACTACTCTCTCCTGCTTCTTCTTATACTTGTCTGACCATTCTTTGTGAATCTTCTCTGCTAGTTCATTTATATTATGACCCCTAACTTTCAGCATGCCCTAAGGCCCAATCATGGGCCATTCCTGTCCTCTCTATATCTCTTGGTGACTTCATAAAATCCCAAGGGTTCAGTTATTATATCTATGTGAACTTTTTACGGATCTATGTAGCCAACTTTCAGTTTCCACTGAGTTCCAGGTTCACATCACCAATCACCTATTAGAAATTTCAAACTGGACCTTCCATCTTCCATCTCAAACCCAACATGTCTAAAACAGAAGTCTTTCCCCAAAAACACCACCCCTCTGCCTGTCAAGGGCACCATCTCCCAGGTTCATAGCTTCAGCATCATCGTCAGCTCTTCACTCTCCAACATCCCCACACAACCAATCATTTACCATTAGTCACATCTACTTCTGCAACATCTCTCAGTCAACTCTAGCACACTAATAATATTGCCACCACTTTCATACCTCATAGCATTCTCATCTGGGATATTACAATGGTCTCCTAATTGTTTCCCTTACCTCAAGTCTCTCCCCACTCTTTTGCACCCCCATGACACTCCTGAGTTCAACCCAAATCTGATTAAAATGTAATTGAAAGGGGGCGGTTAGGTGGCGCAGTGAATAGAGCACTGGCCCTGGAGTCAGGAGGACCTGAGTTCAAATCCAGCCTCAGACACTTAACACAAAAACTAGCTGTGTGACCTTAGGCAAGTCACTTAACCCTAATTTCCCTCCAAAAAAAAAGCAAAAAAAAAAAATCCTATAGGCTGGAAAGGTAGGGCAAGAGGGCCAGGTTATGAAGGGTTTTAAAAGTTGTAAAAGGGATGAATATAAATTGTTTCCAAACCTGAATCTTTTACTGTTTTTTGATTATATCCTACAGTAACAAATGCCCATGACAAGTATGTTTTTACTGTTCCACGATAATAAAATGCGAATTTATTTGAATGTTTTACTGAATTCATGGTTACTTTCTTTCATGTTTTCTACTTCACTTGGAAACAAATGAATCAACATCATCTATTAAGTACTTTTTTTGTTTGGCCATTTTTCAATTATATCCTACTCTTCATGACCCCTTTTTGGGGTTTCTCAGCAAAGATCCTGGAGTAGTTTGCCATTTCCTTCTCTAGTTCATTTTACAGAGAAGGAAACTGCGGCAAACAGGGTTAAGTCACTTGCCCAGGGTCACACAGCTAGTTAAGTGACTGAGGCCAGATTTGAACTCATAAAGATGAGTGTTCCTGACTCAAGGCCCAGTGCTCTATCCACTATACCACCTAACTGCCATGCCAAACACTGTTCTAAGCACTGGTGATAAGAAGAAAAAGCAAAAACAGAGCCCAAGGAGATCCTAATAGTACATGTTACTGTCATATGAGGATCCATGAATTCTTTGGACATATAAAGGGATCCTCATGCTCAGAAAGGTTAGGAATCACCATGTATAAGAGTGATAGTTTACCTTAGTAGCAGTTAGAGAACTAGTCTCAGTCTCTGAAGCCAAAACACCTCTGAGAAAGTAAGCTAATTCATAACCATGTACATGTCCAAAGTGGACTCTTTCTATAACTTGAGCTCTATCGGGACTAGTCTTACAGAAAGAAAGCCCATAAAATGTCAGCCCTACAACCAACCAGCTTCCTCAATATATGTATATGTGTATATATATATATATATATATATATATATATATATATATATATATATAACCAATGCTTAACACAGTGTTTAATAAATGTTTGTTGAACTGAATTCAATTGAATTTAAGTCTTAGACCTTAAGTTAATTCATCAGTTAAGTACAAGCAGGTCAGTTAGTTAACAAGGCTTCCTAGACAATCACCAGGGAGCAAAAATGAAACACAGAACAGTGAGGAGACAAGACAAGGAAAGAAAGTGTTGAGTAAAAAGAGATATAGAAAGGAAGGTAAGGGTGCTGAACAGAAAGGTGGGAGAACACCAAAAAGCAGGTTTCCTAATTCTTATATGGGCAAACTACTTAACTTCTATGTACTTGATTCTCACATCTGTAAAATGGGAGAATTGTACTTACTAGATGATCTCCAAAGTCCCCTCCAACTCTAAATTCTGTGATCCTATGATAGGACAATACTATGCTTCATATTCTCTTCATGATGGATGGAAGCTTTTTCTACATTAGAGAAAGATTCAGTCTGGAAAACTGGCCAGAAACAGAGTACCAGTGTAGTCATTTTATTAGTCTTTCATGGCAACCTGATAAAAAATCATTTCTGAGAGGGGAAGAAGAAATAGAACATCTTGTTTTTTTGTAATCATTACCATAACAAGAATTGATTATGAAAATGTTTTATGTACATGAATCCTCTTGATTCAATTCAATAAGCATCTATTAACAGGATTTATATAAAAGCTAGCAATGTTTTAAAGTTGGTCACTTTACATGTTATTTCCTTTGGTCTTCACAACAATACTGTGAGATAGGTGCTATTATTATCCTTGTTTTACAGATGACCAAACTGATAGTTGCCCTTGGCCAAAGAGTTCTGAGTGCCTGAGGCAGGATTTGAATTCGTTTTTTTTCTGATTCCACATCCAGCACTCTATTGATTAGTCTACCTAGCTGCCTGTTAAACAAAGCAAAAAACAGCCCCAAGTCTCAAGTTTATATTCTAGCAGAAGTATGCAACATGTAGAGAGAGATACTTACAACGTAACTTAAAGTTTGGGAGAGAGCACACTAACAACTGAGGAGACGAGGAAAGGCCCTCTCAAAAGGAATGGGAAAATTACTCAGAAACCGATGACAGCTTAAGAATTCACCAATCATTATATCCAATCACTGGGTTACAAGCAATTCCATCCTATTTTGGTTTTGATCCAAAATCTGCTCTTGCATGTGTACAATTAGCCCCAAGGCCAAGACCTCCACGATGTGTATTATGTTATAGCAGGGCTATTTTGCTTTCCAAATGAGTTGTTGGAGAAACCTGATTGCTTAATTTTCTATGCCTAATGTAATTGCAAATGCAATCAAATGAATAAGTATTTTCAATTAAGAAAAAGGAAAGTGACAATCTCTGACTACAACATAGTCTTCAGATCGTTTTGGATAATGGCTGTTAGCCACAAAGAGCAGGAATATAAATGTGGAGCAAGTGAAAGGGTTATTGTTTGATAAACAAAGTATTCTCTGGATCAAGCTCTTTGATGATTTTTATGTCATGAATTCCTGTGGCAATCCGGTGAAGCCTATGGACCACTTCCTATGATAATAATGTTTTTACACAAAATTATCAAGGAAAACTATTATATTGAAATAAAGAGGCAATTTTCCCCACCCATAGACTACTCTGAAGACCCCATGGTAAAAATCCAAGTTCTAAATCAATATCATAAGTCAAAGTAGTCATGCTTTATGACAGTAGCATTTTCTACAAGATGACATAAGACTCCTGGTACTCTGAAACATGAAATCTCTCATTTCTTGATTAATAGTTATCTTAATCCATTTCACTGTTCCCCTCTCAGCTCCACTTCTAACTCTTGACTTCTTTCTCTACCATGACCCAGTAGCCTTCTCACCTAGGAAAATCATTCCATTCCTGTGAGTCCTTCCTCTGACTGGTCAGTTCCCCCCATAACCTCCATTTTAAGGAAAGTGCCCAGATGAAACCCTCTCATCACCCTGTCATGGCAATAGGAATTTGAAGATCTTCCCTACCCGTTAATAGGTGTAGGTGAATTTGAGGACCTTTCCTGATGTGAAAATAAACGCTGCCTCCTAATATGCTGAATGTGGTCACATGGAACCTGTGGTGGAAGGCTTGTTTTTCAGGAGGCACAACTTTTGTTACTTTGTAATCAAGTGCATCATGAGGGTTGTGATGTTCTCTGACCCTGGAGTAGGCTGGTTTTGCTTCAGGGATCACTTTGGGAAGAGAGTTATGTTTGGCCAGAAGAGACTCTGGGCAGCTGCTGAGCCCCCCGGCTTTAAAAACCCATATGTTGGTGCTGCTCTCTCTGGTGACTAACAGTATGTGTATGATATTCAGACAGCTAGAAGCCCTGTTTGTTCGTCTGCTGAATTGTTATTTTCTCTGTCTGTACTTTTTGTCTGCTTGTAATTTCTGTTTGTATTCTCTGAAGTTCAGGGTGCTGACTTTTTCCCCTGAACTAGGTCCATGATATATGTTTGATTAAAGTAAGATTGTTAACCCTTTTTGAGTTGCTTCCATTAGAAAAGCAGATCAAAAAACCTGTGCTAGCAGCCATCCTGGGTATGCGAGGGTGCTTGCTGCTACATACCCTTTTTCAAATTTCTTATCCTCTCCTCTTTAGAATATAAACTCCTGACAATTTTACCTAAATTAATTTTCCTATTTAGTGCCATACCAACCAACCTACCAAAAAACTATTTTATGGAGCTAGAAAAAAAATAGTAACAAAATTCATCTGGAAGAACAAAAGGTCCAGAATATGAAGGGAATTAATGAAAAGAAATGCAAGGGAAGGTGGACTAACCATACCAGATTTTAAACTGTATTCTAAGGCAGCAGTCATCAAAACTATTCGGTACTAGCTGAGAAACAGAATAGTGTATCAGTGGGATAGATAAGGTACATGAGACACAGTGGTCAATGACTATAGTAATCTATTGCTTGATAAACCCAAAGACTCCAGCTTCTGGGATAAGAACTCACTATTTCACAAAAACTGCTGGGAAAACTGGGAAATAATATGGCAGAAACTGGACATAGTCCAATATCTTACACCATAGCCCAAAACAAGGTCTAAATGGGTGCATGATCTAGATATAAAGGCTAATACGGTAAGTAATCTGGAAGAGCAAAGAATAGTTTACCTGTCAGATTTATGGAGAAGGGAAGACTTTATGACCGAACAAGAGATAGAGAGCATTACAAAATACAAAACAGATAACTTTGATTACGTTAAACTAAAAGGGTTTTGTACAAATAAAGCCAATGTAACCAAGATTAGGAGGGAAGTAGAAAATTGGGAAAGAATTTTTACAACCAGTGTCTCTCATAAAGGCCTCATTTCTAAAATACACAAAGAACTGAGTCAAATTTATAAGGATACAAGTCATTTCCCCAAGTGATAAATGGTCAAAGGATATGAACAGGCAATTTTTAGAGGAAGAAATTAAAAATATCTATAAGCATATGAAAATGCTCTAAATCACTATTGATTAGAGAAATACAAATCAAAATAACTCTGAGGTACCAGATTTTACCGTTCAGATTGGCTAAGATGATAAAACAGGAAATGATACATGCTGGAAAGGATGTGGAAAAATTGAAACACTAATGCATTGTTGGTGGAGTTGTGAATTGATCCAACCATTCTGGAGAGCAATTTGGAACTATGCCCAAAAGGCTATAAAAATGTGCATACCCTTTGACCCAGAAATACCACTTCTAGGGCTGTATCCCAAAGAGATCATACAAGTGGGAGAAGGACCCATATATACAAAAATATTTATAGCAGTTCTTTTTGTGGTAGCAAAGAATTGGAAATCAAGGGGATGCCCATCAATTGGGAAATGGCTAAACAAGTTGTGGTATATGAATGCAATGAAATACTATTGTACTATAAGAAATGAGGAGTAGATGGACTTCATAATAACCTGGAGAAACTTATATAAAATGATGCTGAGTAAAGAGAGCAGAGCCAGGAGAACTTCATACACAATTACAGACAAATCGTATCTGTGACAAATAAATTTGATAGACTGGGCTCCTCTCAGCAATGCAAGGTTATAAGACAACACCAAAAGACTCATGATGGATATCAAGGGATATCCACATTCAGAGAAAAGAACTGCAGAGTCTGAATACAGACTGAAGCAAACTACTTGCTCTCTCTCTTTTGTGTTTAGTTTTGTTTCAATTCTTTCTCATTGTTCACTCCATTGGTTATAATTCTTTACAACTTGACTAATGTTTAATGTGAAGGTATTTGTAGAACCTATATCAGATTGCATGCCGCCATGGGGGGAGGGGGAGAGGAGAAAAATTGGAACTCAAGGGATTGTGGAACTGAATGTTGCAAACTAAAAGTAAACATATTATTTTTTTTAATTCTGAAATTAAATTCAATGTTTCAAATTTTAAAAAAAAAGAATATAAACTCCTTAAGGGCAAGTATATTTGCTTATATTTTATCACCAGCTCTTATCACAGAGTTTAGCACATAGAAAGCCCTTAATAAATGCTTGCTAATTTTATTTGATGTGATTTAACAAATTATTTGGGTCAAAAAGTCAAAGAGCTTTCTTCTACTTAACTTGAGTTGTTGTGTTCAATCATTTCAGTCGTATCCAACTGTTTGTGACCTCACTTGGGGTTTTCTTGGCAGAGATACTAGTGTGGTTTGCCATTTCCTTCGCCAACTCTTTTTACAGATGAGGAAACTAAGGAAAACAGGGTTAAGTGACTTACCCAGGGGAATACAACTAGTAAGTGTCTGAGGCTGGATTTGAACTCATGAAGATGAGTTGCTGATTCGAAGCCCAGTATGCTCTCTACTTTGCCATCTAGCTTCCCTACTCAGCTTGAGAGATAAGTAAAAAAAAGGGAGGCACATCCCACCTCTGTCAGTTATTACTTGTGTGACTTTGGGCAAGGCATTTAACACTTTTAGAGTTTAGTTTCCTTATCTATAAAATGAGAGAGTCGAAGTAAACAACCTCAAAAGCCTGTCATTTATAAATCTGGGATCTTATTATTTTATTTTAACATGTTAAAACTGCAAAATATCACTATAGGGCTATGATTACATCTCCTAATCTTATTAACTACAGGAGAGGGTTAAATTTGACAGCCTCTAATGTCCTTCCAAGTCCTAAATCAATGATGACACAAGAAATAATTCCCCTAATTCAATGTAAGAGTCTTTCCAATCTGTGGGAGCATGGTTTTGCCTATCTTGGGAGTTTCATATCCTATCCCTACCTTAGAAATATAAACAGGGGGATGGCTAGGTGGTGCAGTGAGTAAAAGAGCCGGCCTCAGAGTTGGGATGACCCGGGATAGAATCCGGCCTCAGAAAATGAGCACCCACACATAAATAATGACTGGCCATGTAACCTTGAGCAAGTTACTTAACCCCAATTGCTAAGAAAGAAAGAAGGAAAGAAGGAAGGAAGGAAGGAAGGAAGGAAGGAAGGAAGGAAGGAAGGAAGGAAGGAAGGAAGGAAGGAAGGAAGGAAGGAAGGAAGAAAGAAAGAAAGAAAGAAAGAAAGAAAGAAAGAAAGAAAGAAAGAAAGAAAGAAAGAAAGAAAGAAAGAAATATAAACAGGATGTAGGATTTTCTAGATTCAGTCTAACTAAAAACTGATTCTGTCAGATAATATCATGAACGTTGTTCATCTAACCAGTTGTCCACACCTTTAACCAGCGCTCCAGCACCCCCACAGAGAATTCTGGTCCAAGTAATGCTCTTTGAATGGCAATTCATGAACAAAGAACTAATTTTGAGAAATTTGCCAAGGGATTAAATCAAATTTTCCTATGTAATTAATTTAGAGAAAGTACCTTTTTTTATTCAAGATGTCTTATGAATTCAATATTATACTTTTTTTCCTTTCCTGGCTTCTGAAAGATTATAGGAAAAATTAATTATTCTAGAAAATCTCTTCCATACACATACAGTGTACTAGCACATAGAACCCCAGTGTGCTCCAGAGTCCATGGAGGCAAGGAGCAAAACAGGGAGAAGATAGCAAAGGGGCGGGGGGGTGGGGGGGGGGACAGGGGAGGAGAATAAATTAAAGGTTAATGAGTTATTGATGCCCTTCAGCAGAATTTTAAGGTAGCATTTCTGCTATTCCAATATTTTATCTCCTTACTCCTTTATCTTAGAAGTTCTATTTGGCAATGACTGCTGAGTGCCTATAGACACATTCTGTAGTGATTTGGGTGGTATTGGACCACCCCATGGGCATTTCACTGGGGCCAATATGAATTTGTATGAATCAGTTTCCTAAACTGATTAGGAGCTTTTGGAAAGGAAAGGTCTTATTGAGTTAATATGCAGAATTGTTCCCAAATATTCAGTATCAGAATATGTCTGAGCGTATTGGTGGTGTTGAGCTAGGAACCAGGCAAACTCTAAATTAAAACTGACAGAAATTTGTATTCCAAGACCGACAACAATGTTAATGAAGTCATGGAAGAAAAGGATGGATAACGAGAAAGGATAGGCTCATAGTAAGGAATTTCCCACAGGGAGGCAATGCATCAACCACACGCTAAAGGGAGCCTGGGCTTTTGTAAGCCTGAACACTTTAGTCTAAGGTTGTAAGTAAATAACAGCTGACTCTGGGGTAACTATGCAATTTTCACTAGAAGGCTGGGAACCTTCAGGGACCTGCAAAATGAGCTGAGGCAATGGTAACATACTAAGCTAGCAGAGTTCCTTGGGGGGGAATGATGGTAGGGTCTTGATTCTGGGTTTCTGTTTATTCCCTTCTTTCCTACCAGTCTCCAGTCTTCATAATGTTTCCTAGAGCCAGGCTTGGACTACTGGCTAAAGGCAGACAGGATGCACAACCTTAGGTTATTGGATAGTGTTACAAATAACAGTAATGAGGCACTGAGGTGTCTACTACTGATGAGATGCCAGGAATGGAATTTTTAAGAAGTTTTTTATATAACTGCTTTGGATAAATCTACCACCAGCATATAGGAATTCCTGCCAATATTTCTGGGGTTAATCACTGGAGATTTTCAGAGTTCCTGCCTCCATTCCACCAACATTTGTTTCTTTTACATTAATTTTATTGATAAATTTTCTTTCTATAATTACCAGAATTTCTCCCAGTCTCTTTCCTCCTGCCCCCTCCCAGAGAGCCATCCTAAATAATGTTTTTAACGAAAAGAAAAAGATGAGAAAAAAATCAGCACAACTGATCAATACATCAAAAAAAAGTCTGAATATATGTGCAATGTACCACTCCCAACACAAACCTCCCACTATTGAGCTGTGCTTATTAATTTTGCAATTCTCACTTTTGACTGCTTTGTGGTTCTTTCCATACTTAATATTGTTGTAGTTATTGTGAATATTATTTTCTTGCTTCTTCTTAGTTCACTCTGGTGGTAGACTCTGAACATTGAATATTGTATATACTGTCATTCAACTAATGTGTCCATTTTATGGAACTTTTTTTTCTACTTTATTATAAGGGATAATTCCCTGAAGAGGAAAAATATATTTTTAAATGAGGTTGATACAAAAGATAACAACAAAAAGGAATGGAGGAAAGAAGGGGGAAGGAAGGAAGAGAAGGAGGGAAGGAAGGAAGAGAAGGAGGCAAGGAAGGCAGGTGAGAGGGGAGGAAGGAAAGTGGAAAGAAGGGAAAGAAGGATGGAAGAAGGAAAGGAGGCAGGGAAGGAAGAGAGAAGGAGGAAGGAAGGGAAGGGAGGGAGAAAGGAAAAAAAGCTTTGATTGGAATTAAGAGGCAATTTAGGGATAGAATCTAGATAGAAACAGTTTAGTATTGGGGGATGGATGCTGCTCTCACTCACCCTTAGAACTACAACTGTCTGTAAAGACATTAGGACTAAGGCAGGTGGCCAAGCCCTGTGGTTTTTCTGCAGTAAATTTTAGAACATTATTTCTCTACCAACACCCTTACTTATCTCTAAAATTGCAAGATACTTTATGATAGTTGTATACAGTGTATATCCACAGTGGTCTAGTGTTTATTATCTCTGCCTTTCACACAAGGGACCAGAGTACAATTCCCCAATGGAAACCATTAGTCAAATTGACCCAATATATCTAATTTTGGCAACAGCCAAATCCTGTGATTTCTGTCTTCACAATATCTCTTTCCTGAGTCCCCTTCTCTCCACTTAAGCAGCTCTCACCCCCTCATCACACCTGGACTATTGGAACAGCCTTCTGAACAGTCTCCTTGCCTCAAGTTTCTCCCCACTCCAAACCATCCTCCACTTAGCGGCCAAAGAACAGGTCTGGCCCCCTACTTAAACCCCAGTGGCTCCAGGAGGGAATGCAAAACCCTCTGTTTGCCTTTATAACTCTTTACAACCTGGCCCTTTTCTACTTCCCTCTGAATATGTTACAGTCCAGTGACTGGGTCCTTCTTGCTTCTCCTTGAACAAAATGCTGACTTTCCAGGACTCTTAACTGGCTTTCACTGCCTCCCCATCTCTGCCTCAGGGTGGCCTGGTTTCCTTCAAGATTCAATTCAAATCCTATACTTCTGTAAGAGGCCTTTCTATATTAGTGCAGCATGAGAATAGCACAGTGGATGGTGCCCCTAGATAGAGAAGAGAAGCTGAAAAGGCTGAAGAACAGAACAGAGAAGGGGCAAGGGTCCAAAAACGACATTAAGGACATACTGTTTTCTTGACATTTTCACCTAGGATTAGTCCCTGCACCTGGGGCCAGTAACTCTTTTTGCTGTAAGGAATAGAAATCGTTTTATGTAAAATAGGCTGTGGAGCATGGGGCCCAACGCTGGATTAATCTCTTTCCATCCCCCTCCCCTCTAAGCCCAAATTGTGAAATAAACATTTGTAGTCTTCCAGGAGGACAGGGCACAGTGGCCTCACCAGTGGTCTGCTGTCCCTGGAAATTCTGCCAAATGGATATCTTACATCATGCAAATTCATTTGGACAGCTTTATGGACCCAATTAGGGGCAGATGAGCTAGCTACTAAAACACTTTTGAGGCCTGGGGAATTGCTTGTAATTTAAATCACAGGTGACCCAAAGGGCAATGAAAAGACTCATGCATGGTATGTACAAGTGAGCTGAAGCATACTATCAATGATGACCCAAGTGTAAGAAATGGTATAAAAGACATAATTAAGGATGCCATGTATAACCTGAAAAAGGCGTAAACAAGTCATGCAAAGAGAGTAAGGAATGATAGATAAGCAATAGGAATAACAAACAGTTCAAGTGCTGGGCTGCTAGCCAGAGGATAATAGAAGACTGAGAGGAAGAGATCCATGTGTGTGCCTTCATTTCCTTCAAAGCTCTGACCAAGCCACTACCTTCTACAAGAAGACTTACCTGATTCCACCCCCCCCCCAAACTGCTAGGGCCTTCCCTCAAAAAGATGCCACTGTATGATTGTATGAATTTATATATGTAAACATGTCTCCCTGGCAGACTGGAGACTCCTTGGGCAGGAATGGGGGCCAGGCAGGAGAAGGAAACAAGCATTTATTAAGCTCCTCGCATATATCACGTGCTGTGCTAAGCATCGGATATATATTACTCTATTTGACCCTTACAATAGCCCTGAGAGGTAGAGGTTAGTACCCTCATTTTACAGATGAGGAAACTGAGAAAGATAGAGGTTAAGTGACTCATCTAGTAAGTACATTTGTTAATCCTATTTTACAGTTGAAGACACTAGGGTAGTTAAGTGACTTGCCCAGGTTCATACAGCCAATAAGCAGACTATTTCATTTCTATCTCTCTATCACCCAGTACCAAATGCATTGCCTGCTACACGGTAAGGCCTTAATTAATGCTAGCTTAATAACTGATCAATTGACTAAGCCTCAAAGGAAGACTTAGAGACAAGATGAGTATTAATCTGTACCAGCAATAAGACTAGGAACAGTACTGAGATCATAGATCAAAATCCTTCTAATTTAATTCTCAAATTCTACTTGCAAGTAGATTTATTTTTAAGCTAAAAACCTGTTAAGTTCAAACTATTTCTAGGCAGAAATCACATAAACTTAAACTCAGTATCCCTGAGGTAATGTCATGAGTCTTCATTATCGTAACTTTCATTACTGGATTTGAACTGTTCACAAGGAACTGTTAAACAGGATCAAGCATCATCTCTATAGGGCAGTTAAGTGCCACACCAGAGGCGATGGCTTCCATAATGAAACCAACAAACGATTTCACTGGTCCTTTCTGCTACAACCACTCCAAGCAATAATTCTTTTTAGATTATTATCATTGAAATATAGCCTTGCTGCAAAAACCTTTGTTCAGTGCTTTTCTACCATAGGAACTCATCTGGAATGGAGTGGAAAGGAGTGGAAATGGAGTGGAGTGGAATGGAGTGGAGTGGAGCAGTGTGGAGTGATGTGGAGTGGAGTGGAGTGGAATGGAATGGAACAAGTATTTATTAAGCTCCAACTGTGTGCCAGGCACTGTATTAAATGCTGGGAATACAAAGAAAGGCATAAACAGGGCAACTAAGTGGTACAGTGGCTAGAGCCCTGAGAACATTCCCTCTCTTCCTTCAAGATGGCTCTCAAGTACCACCTTCTATGTGAAGCCTTTCCTGATCCCCCCAACTATTAGAACCCTCCCTCCCTACTTAATCTGTTTTGAACTACCCAGTCTTTATTCTGTTTATATTTGGTCCATAAATATGTCCTCATCTCCCCCACTGCAATATTGCAATGCTCCTTGTGAATCAGGATGGTTTTATTTCACAGAAGTATGCTGGAGCCAGCTTCTCCAGTGATTGTTAAATTTTCATTGTGACCATTTACACTTCAGAAACCAGCAAACTCTAAGTCACAGCTTGATTTATTGTTTCTTTGATTGTCCAGACTTAAGAAAGTGATGGAGAAAATGCTAATAATGCAAAACTTAAAAGTCTGTCCTGGGTACATTTATTAGCACAATCCTGGAAATGTATCTGCAGCACATAGTGCCCAGCTTCTAACAGGCACCTAATAAATGCTTGTTGATTGATTGATGGGTTGAAGGGAGCCAGAGCTGCAAACAGTTAATTAGCCCCGGTTCCAGCCTTCCTAGGCCCCTTCTAAGTTTACCGCCTATGTACATATTAGACCTTGAATTAAAAGAGGACTTTTTGTGCGTGAATAAGCACCACAATTGCCTTGTGGTTGGCAGTAAAATATTCCAGTTGTCTGTTGCAACACCAAACACTTTCATCATGTGTTTCCTTACTCGGGACACTCACAACCACTACTGACACTAGCAGCAATTCCCCCCGCCCCATTCTCACCCCCAAAAAGAACAACTATTCTTCATAGCAAAAAGCAAAGCAAGTTTTCAGCTCAGTAGACCCTGGTATTTTGTAAAAATACCTCCAGGATCCAGGCTCCAAATATAATGCAACGAAAGAAAGTTCTGCCTAGAGACCCTCTTCACAGGAAAGGGCACTTAGAGTTTATTTAAGTAAGATATTTTTTCCTGAGAAAGTCAAAACTAATTCAGTATCAATCCATTGACCAAAATGAGTATACCAGTTGCACCTGCAATTCCCTAAGCACTCATGATAACAAGTAAACACTGAGATCAGTGCACAGAGGAAAACTTGAATCCAATTTGGGAGGTTTTCACGCAATTTCAAGCATATTTTATTAATGAGATTAAACCAGTTTAACCTCAGATAAGTCTTCCTTACGTAGTTTCCCCTATGTAGCTTAAGAGATAAGACATTTCACTTTCAACAAGATAATGCACAAATTTCTTACTATCTTACTTCAGTCATAGAGGAAAGGGGGCTAGGTGCCCACACTGATTTAATTAATCAATTGCATCTTGCTAACTCCTTTCTCCTTCTCAGTCTATCATGAAAGATATTGGGGGAGGGGAGTAAATGACACAAAAACCCAATACAAAATCTAAGACCTTGGGGCGGCTAGGTGGCACAGTGAATAGAGCACTAGCCCTTGAGTCAGGAGGACCTGAGTTCAAATCTGCCCTCAGACACTTAGCACAAAAACTAGCCATGTGACATTGGGCAAGTCACTTAACCCCAATTGCCCTACCTTCCCCCTTCCAAAAACCAAAAAACAAACAAACAAACAAACAAACCCAAAATCTAAGACCTTCACACACAATTTCAATTTAAGCTCTGGATGGTTTCACTGGCAGTATGTAAAAGTCAGGTTAAACTTCAAACCAGAAAACAAAGAAATCATAGGAGAAATTACAAAAGGGGGGAAATGGCCTTTAAAATTGGCATTTTTATCCATATGTAGAAATCTGCTTATTTGTTGAAGGTACTGTGATAGGACAGTAGGTCCTATGCCCTACTCTCTTAGGTCAGAATGAAGGAGGCCAGGATCACAGACCATAGGATTTAAAACCAGAAAGGACCTTAGTTGGGCATCATCTAGATACCAAAATTTAGAGTAATCCCTTGTTTTACAGAAAAGAAAAATAAGTCTCAAAAGGGACAAGATAGGTCACTCAGGGCTACAAATAATAAGATGGGCCCTATTAAGGTTCAGAGATAATTAGGCCTATTGAAAACAATTCCTTTTATCACCAAATCTGCATGCTACCTCTAACTTAAATTGCCACTGTGCTTTTTCTCTGTTATTAAAATTTAACTCATTAAAGTTCACTAAACTTACATACCTGTCTAGTACTTTATAATGGGTTCAACCTATTATTCGTCTGCTTAGCTAACACATGGTTCTCCAAACTAGAAAATAATTATGAGACTATAATCTACAAAATGGCACATTTTCAAATTAAAGCCATAATATATTACATTATTCAAATGTAAGATATCATTACTATTACTTTCACATTAACTTGGGAAAATCCCCACATTTTTTCCCAAACTAAATAACAGGTGGTCTAGCAGATAGAGAGCTGGCCCTGAAGTGAGGAAGACCTGGATCTGGGTACAACTCTGATACATACTGGTTGTAGGTCCCTGGCAACTCACTTAATCTCCCAGTGTCCCCAGGCAACTCTGTAAAACTACAAATTTCAGGCCAATTGCAAATCTGTATCAGTAGAGGGAATGTACTCATGGGGTTCCCTACTCAGATGAAAAAAAAATAGCTATGGACCAAAATAAAGAGTTTTATGCAAGTATGTACTCATCTTGGCCAACGGAAACACAAATGGACTTGGAATTTTTTTTTTAAAGATGTGCACACAAGATGGAAGCAATGACAGATAATGGAGAATAAGTACAAAATTCTGTCACAATCCCATAGGAACAGTCATCAGTACTAAAACTCAAAATGAGCTAAGGGAAAAAAGGGAAAATTAAGGACAACAACAAGCTGACATTTAGCTTTCTTGGGGTAAAGAGCAAGATCAAAGAAGGAATTCCTGTTCGAGGCAAATGAAACAATGATAATAGATGACAAAGAGAAAAAAATTCTTAGAATGTTTTTATTTTCTCTGCCAATAAGAACAATCTTTAAACTAGAAAAGAAAGGGCAAAAATAGCTAATTCTCCTTACCCCCTTATAAGTAGGGGGATAGAAAGACACCAGCTACCTGCCCTTGAGGAGTTCAAGTGACCACCAAAAGGAACTCTATGAAAGATATTGATAATATTGGCAGATGTCAGTCAGTCAATAAGTATTTTTATGTGTGTAGCTTGAATTACTATCTGTTATTTTTGAAATGTTTGGGGAAATGATAGAAATGGGGGGAAAGTTATCCTAATTTCCAAAAATGAGAAGAAGGTTGTAAAATATTGGTAGTGAGCTTGACTTCTATTCCTAGCAAAATTATAGAAGATACTATTAAATGAATAGTTAAAAATTGTCAAGAGAATGAATTGGTGATAACAAAAAAACAGTATAGTTTCATCAAGAATAAATCTAATAATAATAATAACAATAATAGTGGCTTTTATATACTGCCTTCCAGTTTGTGGAAATTATTTCATTTTATTCTCAAACAACTCTGATAGATAGATGTTATTATTATCCCCATTTGACAGAAAAGGAAACTAAGGCACAGAGAGGTTAAATGACTTGCCAAGGGTCACACAGCTGGTGTCTAAAGCTGGATTTTAACTCAGGTCTTTCTGACTGCAAGTCTAGCACTCTCTCCATTATACCACCAAACTTCCTTTTATTACAGGGCAATTAGACTGATAGATCAGAAGCATTCCATAAAGTCTGCCTAGATCCTATGGCTTATTCAGTCAAGCATTTGACTTGGGATAACTTTTGATAAAAGTCTCTAGTCTGTCTAAATCCTATGATCTATTCAGTCAAACATTTGACATGCTGTTCTTGTGAAAAAAAAAATGTAAAAGATGGAAATACGTGGCCTAGAAGGTAAATCAGCTGGATCTGTAACTGTTTAAATTGTAGGATGAAAAGAGCATCCATTGATGGATCAATGTCAAATTGGAATGAGGTCTTTAGTGAGGTTCCCCACAGATCTATATTAGACCCTGTGTTGTTTAACATTTTTATCAAAATTTGGTTAAGGGCATAACTTACATGCTTATCCTATGTGATGATGACACAAATCTTGGAAGATAGAGTCAAGATCCAAAATGATCATGGCTTGCTAACCTTACACTTGCGTTAAAAAAAAAAAAATCAACTCCATATGTGCAAGATAGGGGATATATGGCTATATAGCATTTCATTTTAAAAGATCCGGCAGTTTTAGTAGATTAAAAGATTAATATGAGTTATTGGTACAAGATGACAGTCACGGAAAATCAAATGCCATCTCAAACTGCATTAAGAAAGGACAGTATGCATACAGTACAAGAGAAGTGAGAGTCCAGCTGTATTCTGCCTTGGTCAGACCATATCTACAATATTGTGCTCAGCTCTGGGTATCACATGTTATGTAGAATATTGATAAGCCAATAAACATCCAGAGGAGAGCAATCACAATTGACAATAGTCTCATGTCCATGAATTAGCCAAAGCAGTTTAAAGACTTGGGGCGTTTAAGCTGAAGACTCAAGGAGGCCATGAAAGCTTTCATTAAGTATCAGAAGGGTCATCATCTGGAAGGAGGATTTGACTTCTCAATTCTAGAGGGAAGAAGTAGAAGAAGCTATGTACAGGTATTGCAAAGAGATAGATTTCTACTTGATTTTTTTTAGTCTTCTTAAGAATTAGAGCTTGGATGAACTATTGAAAAAGGTAATGCACTTCTTCAAAGAAGCCTTCCAGCCCAAAGGCTGGATATATTCAAAGACTGGATATATTCAGGAGGCTAGACTGGATGACCTCTGAATTCCCTTCCAGTTGTGAAACCAGTTATTCTCTGACCTGGGTTTACTCCTTGACAAGTCACTTCAACCTCTCAAGCCTTCAGTTTCTTCATCTATAACATGGGGGCAATACTTGCATCATTATATCCTATTGGTTTGTTACAAGGATCACATCAAAAAATTCAACTAAGCAAACTTATTAAGAGTTTACTGGGTACAAGGCACTATTCTAGATCCTAGGGTTATAAAATAAATGGAAACTAGTCCCTACCTAAGAATCCTAGATCTTGTGCCATCTATTCTAACCCCTTCCTTTTTTCAGATAAGGAAACTGGGGTTGAAAGAGTTTAAGTAATTTGCCCAAGGTTGCACAGGTAGTAAGCAGAGTAAGAAACTGAATTCAGAAATCAAAAATCATATATGTATGTATATGTATATATATGTGTGTGTGTGTGTGTGTGTGTGTGTGTGTGTGTATAAAGTGGTATATGTCTGATCTATTATTATGATAGTTTTTACTATTATTATAATTTACAGTCAGTAGAGAAAACCAACACAGGCCCTTTCCTCAATATTCAGTTTAGTTATTTTTTAATCATGTCCAACTCTTATGACCCCATTTGGGATTTTCTTGGTAAAGATACTAGAGTGATTTGCCATTTGCTAATCATTTTACAGATGAAGAAACTGAGGCAAACAGAGTTAAGTGATTTGCCCAGGGTCACACAGCTAGAAAGTGTCTGAGGACACAGTTAAACTCAGGAAGATGGGTCTTCCTGACACCAGGCTTGACATTCTCTCTACTGTGCCACCTAGCTGCTCTTCCTCTACATAGAACAAGGGAAAGTAATTACCATCTCTCTCTAAAAGGGAGTGGTAATGGTATTGCCTGTGACGGTTTTTGTTATTTAAACAGTTATTTAGTGGGTTTGTATGTATTTGTCACATTTCCTCAATGAGATCGCAAGTTCCCTCAGAGCCACCTGGGGCCACATCTCATACTTTCTTTATACAGTATATTGCATAAAGCCTAGCAGATTTCTGGGCCTATAGCAGGCATTCAATAAATACTTACTAAATAACATTAATAAATACTTCTTAAGCTGAAAATAACACAAAATTAAAAGTTCACCTTTTGAAACAAATGATTTATCACAGCTAAGTATGAGTTCCCCTTCTCTGTGGTCCAGAGTCTATAATGATCATTTTGATGGTTTAACCTAAAGTAAGACATTTGCCCATGGAAATTTACCCCAGAACTTAAACTGAACTGAGCATAGAGGGAAAAACTGCATCTGCAAAATGACCCACTAAAATTTAGAGCCTTGTCAAATTATTTAGCATGATCTATTCAGACAGTCCATTCCCTTTCTCCTATCCATTAGCAGAAATGTTAGTGAAAGTTTATTTCAACAAAATAAAAATACCTTTCTCTCAACGCATCATCTCATCTAGAAAATTCAGAAAAATGCTCTTCTCTGGAAAACATTAAAAAGAAGTTCTGCCTATTTATGTTTCTAACCTCAAATATGTCTTGCTCACATCAATGGCAGCTTTGTGGCATTTGGTGTATAACAGCATTCCAATTACAGCAGCGTGGAACTAAGTGGAATCACAGGCTCATGGAAACTCAAGATGGGAAGGAACCACCAGAGGTCATCTATTCCATCCTTCGATCTCCTTCTAGTGATGGTCTAGGCCAGTATTCTGATAAGTTAAAAAATGCCAATAGTCTTTTAATATGTGAATAATAATGTAATAGATGGCATTGAAGTTAAACAGGCAACAACAGTTCAGTGCCAGAATTAGTTGTGTTTTTAAAATGTTAATAAAATATGACTCTTTTGGGTACAGCCCTCTGGTTACCGTTACTGAACTTTCTTCACACGTTCTCTCTCTCTCTCTCTCCCCGCCCCCCCCCCAACAATCTCAATCTTTCAGGTCACTTCCAGCTGTAAATTCCAGGGTAAGAAACTTTTAGAGAAGTACAGAATCACAAAATGTTAAAAGGTAACATAGAGAATCTAATCCAACTCTAATCTCTGCTATTTACATCTTGTATGACCTTGGACAAGTCACTTTGCTTCTTTAAAAATCAATCATAAGGGGCAGCTAGGTGGTGCAGTGAATAGAGTGCCGGCCCTGGAGTCAGAAGGACCTGAGTTCAGATCCCGGCCTCAGACACTTAACCCACACAAACAAAAACCTAGCTGTGTGACCTTGGGCAAGTTACTTAACCCCAACTGCCCTAAAGGGGCGGCTAGGTGGCGCAGTGAGTAAGAGTGCTGGCCTCGGAGTTGGGATGACCCGAGATCAAATCCAGCCTCAGAAAATGAGCACCCATGCATAAATAATGACTAGCCGTGTAACCTTGAGCAAGTTACTTAACCCCAATTGCTTTAAAAAAAAAAATCAATCATAAAATGAAAATTTTGAACCAGATTATATTGAAGATCTCTGAATCCTATGATATATGATATATGTATATATACTTACACATACAAATCAACCAAAAACTCCATAAAGTTTCAATCTCTTTGTTTTTATTAAACTGAGGAGAGATGGCATGCAACAGTCTAGAGAAATAAAAAGTCCAGGTACTGTAACATGGGTGTTCTTTTTTTTTAGCATATGGAAAATATTTTTAAATAATAGCAACAGCAAATTTTTCTTAAAAAAAATTTTTGTAGGGTGGCTAGGTGGTGCAGTGAATAGAGCACTGGCCCTGGAGTCAGGAGGACCTGAGTTCAAATCTGGCCTCAGACACTTGACACACTTACTAGCTTTGTGACCTTGGGCGAGTCACTTAACCCCAAATGCCCTGCCCTTCCCCTCCAAAAAAATTTTTTTTTGCCAATCTTTGATCAAAAGAAATAGGACCTGATTGTCTGTGTCTTTTGACAATATGATTCCAAGCCAGGTTATGTGGTCCAGTAAAGAGAAGTGTGAAATGAGATGAAAAACCACTTTGAAACAGTTAGGGTTGGTGGTTTTTCCGTTAAATCCTATAAATGCTAGTAAACTTGTCCAACCGCTTGATTTATGAATTACTTTCACAAACCACTTACAAACTGCATTTCAATTTTTCTGTCTCCCCATCTTCCTAAGAAAGTCAACTTTTATAGATTTAAAGGTGAAAGGTCCATTCGAGGTCTAGTTCCCACTGCATCTAAAGATGAGGTTAACCAAGAGTTTAAGTAAATTGTCCAAAGTCACGCAGACAGAAAGTAGCAGAATCAGTCTTCACATCCAGGTTCTCTACCTCCAAATCCAGCATTCTTGTCATCTATGCCCAATACTACCCTAACCACCCTGCCCCCATTCTATTTCTTTCCTTCCTCCCTTCTTTATTTCAAAGCTTTAAAAATGTAAACATACTAGTAATACTTTATTTTTATTTTTTTGCTTTTTGGAGGGCAATTGGGGTTAAGTGACTTGCCCAAGGTCACACAGCTAGTAAGTGTGTCAAGTGTCTGAGGCCAGATTTGAACTCAGGTCCTTCTGACTCCAGGGCCAGCGCTCTACTCACTGCACCACCTAGCCGCCCCCCTAGTAATACTTTAAAATTCAAATTCATTTTTCCCCTTGGGCCTTAAACAATCTATTTTAATGTTCTCTTTTTCTAACTTCTGATTATACAGGGTTGAGTTAGTCTTTGATTTCAATTATTTCAGTGAAATAAAGAGGAAGGAAAGTCAAATTTGTGTGACTTCACTGAAATTCTCTCCATGAAGTAAATGAGAAAAGGAACTAGCTTATAGTATTCTAAAATCTTCACCAGACTTAGAGCATGACATAAAAAGAAATGAAGCAAACAATTAGAATTTTATTAAGGGCTTTGATCATAAAAAGTATCCTTTTTAAAACATTTTAAAAGAATAATTCCTACATGATCAAGCTTTTCTCAATCTTGTACTTGAGAAGGCATTTCCCTCCCTTCTTTGAAGAGCTTGAGGGACTATCAATGTGGAAACAAAGCGTAAAATGTCAGCTTTAATTAATGTGTTGATTAGTTTTTACTGGGCTGTTTTTTTTTTCCTTTTGTTATTCTTTGGTAAAAGAGGTGACTCCATTGGAAAATAAAGGTGATACAAAAAATCAAAGATGTCAATAAAAATAAACTTTTTCAAAAGAAAGACTAGTAATTCAGAGGCTAAAATAGAAACTAAAAACAGACATTCCCAATTAAGGCAATTGGGAACCAGGCAAAATCTTAGCCAAGAAATAGCACTACTTAAGCAAGTCAGATACAAAAGATAAACTGTGGTCACTAGTGTTTTTGTTTTTGCTTTAAATTTTAAATCCAGAAAAGGAAAAGGAAAAAGGTTGATGGGAAGTGCTGACCAATGTCCAGAAAATATCCATGCTCCTACCAATGAATTATTTTAAGGGGGAAAAAAATACTTACCCTTACAGAACTCCAAAAAACAATCTCCCCAAACATTGACAACACTCAAAACAAGAGGCATTTTTTGTGTATTTTCTAAAGGCCTCCGACAAATGGTTACTATGGAGATGTCCCAAGACAAAAAATGCAGGAGCTCACAGCCAGACCCATAACAAATGCAGGTTCCTGGCACTTTCTGTGACTAATTCCAGCTTGTCATACAGCTTGTCCTCATCTTTACTGTCCCGTCAGTGCACAAATGGCCCGAGTTTTGTGCGAGAGGACTGACAGATGTCAGCAACTCAGCAATACTTTTCAACAAAAAGAAGAGAACCTTAAAATGCCCCCAGATTGGGAATTAAAGCAGGTCTGCTGTGTATCATCACATTTAAAAATTCAGAGAGGCCCAGAGATAAAAATTCTTTCATTTCAACCTTCATGGATGTTTCAAATTTGAAAAACTATAAAAATATACATAAATAGCGATTCTAAAGTTTCCTTCATGCTGTTGCTCCTACGCTCTCCCATCCTATTCTTCTCTTTTTCACCGTCAGACTTCTTGGATGAACAATCCAAACAACCTTCCGTTTCCTCAACACTTATAATCCCTTATAACCTGATTCCCACCACCACCCAAAAAAAAATCTTTAAAATGCTCTCTTGAATAGGACAATGACCTGCCGGTCAAACCCAGTCAACTTTTTTTCAGATCTCATACTCATAAATGTTTCTCTGTCACTTGACTCAATTGATCATATTCTCCTTTAAGTTCTCTGCCTTTGGCTTCCTGAAAGACAACAGAGGAAGAGGAGGAGGGGAAGGAGAAAGAAGAGGAGGGAGAGAAGGGGGAGAAGGGGGAAGAGGAGGGAGAGAAGAGGGAGGAAGGGGAAGAGAAGAGAGAGAAGGAGTAGGAGGGGGAAGAGGAGGGAGAGAAGAGGGAGGAAGGGGAAAAGGAGGGAGAGAAGGGGGAGGACGAGTAAAATGTAGTAAAATGAATAAGAGTTGACATGGAAGTCAGTAAAACCTAGATTCAAGTATTACCACTGACATCAGAGATGTGTGACCCTAGACAAGTAATTTGATGTCTCTGTGCTAGGCACAGGTAAATTGTAGAGGTGATAACCCATACTGGTAAAAGGAGTTTCATCATCTGTAAGTAATCTATGCCAATGAAATCACAGATCTGGTCCCTATCCCTATCCTACTGTTCTAAAACAAATAACAACAAGGAAAAGAATGTTAGTGAAACTTATAAAGTTCTGGGCAGGGTGAGGATCCTCAATATAAAAGATATTATATGTGCCAGTATAATTCGAATGACACTTACCGCATATTGGAACTTTTCATTGAATTCACGGTCATTGGCTTTTACTCTCCTTTCTGTCTCTAAAGAGAGAGTAAGAAATTCAATATGAAACAAAATTTGACTTACAAAGAAGTACACTATCATTTGACTTATGTTGCTTAGGGGGCTCATTATATTCAAGACTAAAATGAATTATTTCCTTCAAAATGGGAATTAGGGTGTTTGTTCTCTTTAGCCTAAATTTCAGAATGTATACAGCTGCAGTCTTAAAATGAAAAAGATGGAATATTGTTAATATTTTTCCTGTGACCAGTTAGACAAAGCATCATATGCTTCCAGTTTCTAAGTCCCACCAGCCTCACAAAGAGTCTTTTTTTCAACCTCAAAGTATTCCTAAGAGGAAAGCGGCTCTGAAAGGCAATTATATTCCAGGAAGTCACTTCTATCTGGCAAAGTTATGGCATCTCTATGGAAAATACGAAGGGGATTGTGATATACCAGAAGTCAGTGAGAGTTAACAAATTGCTGAAATAGTTCTACATAGGAGACTGCAAATCTTTTACTTGCTGGGATTACCACCTAATAAATAAGGGAAAGCAATGAATAAGCTTTGATACCACAGAGAGGCAGCAGGACATGATGCATTATAGAGGTGACCTTGAAGCCAGAAAGACCTGGGTTCAAGGTCCATCCTTGACACATATTGATTCTGAGCAAATTACTTAAATTCTCAATGCTCTAGGAAACTCTTGAAAATTGTAAATTGCAAGGAAGATGATGACCTACATTGGTGGATAGAGTTTCTTCTCCCAGGCGTTCCCTATAGCAATAAAATCACATATCCAGTCTCTAAACTACCACAGAACTTTTTAATCATAATTAATAGTCAATAAAAATTTATGAAATGCCTACTATGTGCTAGGCATTGTGTTAAGCACTGGGGATAAAAAAAAAGAGGCAAAAAGCATTCCTTCCTCTCAAGGAACTCAAAATCTAATGGATTAGATTTGAATGGATGAATATTTATGCCATTCTCTGTGTCTATGATATCTGGATCTACTCTACTATATATAGATATATAGTGATACATAGATAGATAGATAGATAGATAGATAGATAGATAGATAGATAGATATGTATATATATATATATACTCTAGTATATATAACTGAATTCTTAATCCTACAGGTTTTTTTAGCATCACTTATGAACTATGCATAAAATCAAATCTAGAAATGGAATTACCAATAGGTCAAGTTCAGCCAGTCTAGTCTTCCAGAAAGGAAACTATACCTATCCCAACATAATTCATGTATATATCTGCACATAAGCACCCACTTGCACTCATCCCACACATAAACTTTCTTATTTATATATATTTATATATGTGTATGTATGTATAATATGTATATTTGTGTGTACACACTAAAAAGTAAGTTTAACTACTATGCCCATATATAAGCACACATGTTTATACATATGGAATAAGAAGAAAACATTTTAAGGACAACAAAAGGAAAAATCACCTGGAGACAGTCTTGGGCTTGTGTTTGAGAATTTTGGTGGTGGTACAAGGGAAAGTATGAGTGGGTGGTCAGAAAGGCAATAGCCAAGTGTTAATATCTAAGTACATAGCTGACTAAGTTGGGCATCTAACCTGGATTTCCCTTTAACATCTCACCTTGCTAAGTTAAACGGATCTAGATCTTTCACAAAAACAACATATTATTCTAAAGAATCATCATAATGACATTTTTGGTGAAGGTTTTAGTAGTAACTACTAAAGAGAAAGAAAAGGTAGAAGAGGAAGAAAAAGAACCTAGAAAGGAGAGTGATGGGACAAAGAAGAGATAGGAGGAACATTGGGTTTACAAGTAGAGGTTCAAACAATAGTCACTGATGCAGCAAATACTCAATTTTCCTCCAAAGTGGAAAGTGTATTGGTTATAGAATGGAATAACCAAATTAAAGCTGTGGCTTTAACATCTTCCTAGAAACTGTACCTCTTCTCATAAATCTTATAGACTGAGCTGATAATTTGATTTTTTTTTCTCTTTGTTCATAGGAGGTAGCCTGAATCTAACGAAAGATTAATACAAGGGTGATTTTCATAGAATCAAAGGATCCAACAGAGTCAGAAAGGACCTTGGAGATCATCATTTATTTTCTAAATGAGGAAACTGAGGGCTGAAAGGTAAAACACTAACTGTTCTCTGATGTAAAAGGTAGATTTAGATTCCAGCAAAAAGGATTGATTTAGTCATAGGAAAAACTCTTGAAGAAAAAGAGAACTAAATGCTAAAGTTAGGTAGCAAGAAATATCACATAATAGCCCTCCTTGTGGATATATTAAAGTCTCTGAGTGAATTAGGTGTGGTTATACCTGGATAATTTCCTGAGGTCTCCTCTACCTACAAGTCAACAAGGTGTGGTAGACTGAGCACTAGTCTTAGAGTAAGGGAGATGGGACTTTGACATTTATTAGCTGTGTGAGCAGGTCACTTAAAGTCTCTCAGTCTTAGTTTCCTCATCTGTTAAAATGAGGGAGATCCCTTCCCGCTCTAAATTCATAAGCCTATGAACTCTAGGATAATATTATGTGACTCTAATATTCTTTACTATACCAAGGCTTTCATTATCTACCATTTTCTTGAAATGTGGAAACATGCTTCCTCTCATGCTAAATGCTGCAAAGAATTCAGGCAGATGTCACACTGACATTGAGTCTGAGCCCACACTATTTATAAATAAAGTATTAATTCAGACAATATCTAAGTACTTTTTAAAATAAGCAATGAAGCCAATTCACTGAAGTCATCTGTGTATCCCAGGCCTGATTTGCCTGATTTCTAGCAGAAATCCAATTCAATGGACATTTATGGCACATTAAATGCCTACCATGTACAGGATGAGTCACAGGCTTTTCTCTCAAAGAGTTTATCATTTTGTTTCAGAGATGGGGAAAAATAGACATTCAAATAATTCTCATTCAAAGTAGAGTGTAAAAGGGCTTAAGATGTTAAAAAGTATGTTGATAGATCACAAGAGAGTTGGCTCACTTCTGGCCATTGGGGAGGAATGGAATGAAACAATTACATGAAGGAGTTAGCATTTGCCCCAGCCCTTGAAAGATGAGTAGGACGTCAATTGGCAGCAAAGTGATGGGCAAAGAATGGTGTAGGATAGAGTCTTACTCACATGGCCCACTACCTGGGCTATTTTAGGCAATTTTCAATGAATCAACAAGCATTTATTAAATTCACTTCCTATGTGCCAGGAACTGTAATAGGCTCTGGAATAAACTCAACTTCCCTAATTTGGATGTGCCTATCCACCTCTTTCCCATATTTTCCCATTTTTCTGATCAACCACCCTCTTGGGAAATGATTGTCTCATCAACAGGAAACATTTTCAAAAACCAATCTACAAAAGCAATTCCTTCTGTTGTGTCATAGCTCCCTTGCTGAGTTCCTACTAAAAATATCAGAAGTACTGATGACAAGTTTCTTATTAAAAGTTTTTAAATCCTCCCAAAAGCAAGGGATTTTTTTTCTTTTTTCACAAAGATGGGCTCAAAGTGCTGACCATGAGCAATGGAAGCAAATTACAGGCATAAGAGGACTAGAGTAAGACTCCTCAGAAGAAACAGATTTAATTCAATCCAGGCAACACTGTGTCCCACTTTGAGTTCAACCCTTAAGTGGTTCTATGACCTTAGACAAGTCAGTTAATTTCTCTCATCCTATCTATAAAATAAGAAGGTTGGATTATTCAGTCTCAAGTTGCTACCAATCCTAACATTCTATGATGCCATGATGTTAATTTGCATTTGGACAGATTTCTTCCACATTTTCTTAGGACCAATCTGGCTCATCCCAAAATGGGCCAAAACATATTTGTAAATCTGTGCAGGCCCATTCTTGAATGGGAGACTGAAAAAATTGTGATATTAATTTGTAGGTTGGGGATAGGGACTGAATTTCATTGGTACAAGGAAAGCCCTGAATAAGAAAACTTCCCGCTACCCATGCAGGTCAGCATCATCTCTGGTCTTAGAGAACTGCCCAGGTTAGTGAGTAGTTATGTGACTTGTCCTGGGTCACACAGTCAATACGTGGGAAAGGCAGCACTGAAAATCAGATTTCCTTGGCTCTGAGGCCATACTTCTAAATGAGGAACATGGAACTTTATCATCACCATCCAAAGACTGAGAAGCATAGCATAGATGGCTCCTTTCTAAATGTCACCAAATCACAAAGACAGAAACCTAAAAGACTTTGACAGTCTACATATGGAGATAAAACAACCAGGCAAGTAATAGCACATATCCTTATACTTTATAGGAAACCATATAAATAAAAATATACTTGAGTACATTTTTGTGATCATTTTCATGAAAGTGATATTTTCTGGTCAGATCAGACCTTTTTTTTTTACTCAGAAGGAAGATCACAGAATTAGAGTAGGATGAAATCTTAAAAGTTAGCTAATACAAATGTCGTATCACAGACAAGGGAACTGTGACCTTGCCCAAAGTCACACAATTAATAAATGACAGAGCCAAAATTTGAACATAAATCCTCTAACTCCAAACAAAAAAGGCCCTTCCATTTCAGCATGCTGCAGGGGAACATGGAGTTAGGGAGGTTACTATTGTTGCTCTTTGTCCTTTGTTCTTGGAAGAGGACCATGACATCAGGGAGGTGATGTCATGACATGCTAGTAAATTGGATTTAAGTGAGGGAGGGCTGTGCAAAGGGAGAAGAGAAAGAAGGGAGAGGAGGTCAGTACTAAATATGGAAGGAATGTGTAGTCAGAAATACCTAATGACTTGGGGCAGCTTGGTGGTGCAGTGGATAGAGTACCAGCTCTGAAGTCTAGAGGACCTAAGTTCAAATATGACCTCAGATACTTACGATTGGTGTGACCCTGGGCTAGCCAGGAAGGAAGGAAGGAAAGAAGGAAGAAAGTAAGGGAGGGAGGGAGAAAGGAAGGAAGGAAACTGAAAACCACAGTAGTCCTGCCAGTCCTGTTTTTATTCTTAACTAGGCTATTTATGATTAATATATCTAAACACTCCTGGGATTGTCTGCTTATGGAGCCATCCTGTGCCTTATTTTGTATCCCCTGCTCTTAGCACAGTGCAGGGCACATGATGAGTACTTAATAAATATTTGACTCTGAGCCCACTTTATATTACTTTAGCACATTTATTTGCTAAATACATAAATGAATGAATGAATGAACAAAATCCAGATACCTTCATCCTCCTGAGTATTAAACAATGTTAGTCTTGACCATCTTGGGCCACTCAGATTATCCTACCATTCTGGACAATGTAAGTTTTCCTTATGACATAGGTTGCATCTCTTAGCAGCATTTAGAAATTCCATTTTACCACTGCATCCTGAAAATCTCATTTGAAGATCCACACATGAGCCTGATCGAGTCTATCAAGATCCCTTTGGAAACTAATTCCATCATCTAACCCGATAACTACTAATAGACATTGCAGTAACTTAACCTTTATGTGCCTCCGTATCTTCATCTGTAAAAATAGAGATTATAATGAGATGTATTTCCCAGGGTTGTTGTGAGGATAAAACAAGACAAGAATCAGATCTTGGCCAATCTTAAAGTACTACATAAATGCTGACATTTATTATTTCTCCCTGTTTTGTATAATCTGAAAATGCCATAAGTGCGCTTTATTGGTTTCTATCTAAGCCACTAAAAAGAATGTTAACCTGAATAAAGCCAAGGATAGAATCCTATGGCACTCTACCAGAGATCTTCCTCTAAATCAGGGGTGGGGAACCTGTGGTCTCGAGGTCAAATGTGGCCCTCTAGGTCCTTAAATGTGGTCCTTTGACTAAATACAAACTTCACAGAACAAATCCCCTTAATAAAAGGATTTGTTCTGTAAAACTTAGACTCAGTCAAAAGGTCACACCCAAGGACCTAGAAGGCCACATATAGGATCAAGGCCACAGGTTCCCCAACCCTGCTCTAAATCAATACTGATCTCTTCATTAATTGTTAGACACTGGGTCCAGTCATTCAACAAGTTTCAAATTCACCTAACTATATAATTATCCAATTTAAATATTTTCATTTTGCCCATAAGGAGACAGTATAATTTGTCAAGCATACAGCTACAAGTACATACTTTCTAAGGCGTTCCCTAGATACACCAGTGCAGCAGCTCCTTTTTGACAGAAAGGAAATAAAGTTAGTCTGGCATGATTTGTTCTTAATGAACCGGTATTTCTAAGAACTCACAAACCATCCCTTTAATGATGTCACAGAATTTTGCCAGAAATCAAATAAAAAGTTGTTGCTCAGTTATGTCTGACTCTTGGTAACCCCATTTGGAGTTTTCTTGGCAAAGATATGAAGTGGTTTTCCATTTCCTTCTCCAGTTCATTTTACAGATGAGGAAACTGAGGCAAACAGGGTTAAGTGACTTGCTCAGGGTGCACAGCTGATGTGTGAGGCTGGATTTGAACTCAGGAAGACTTCTATGTGACTCCAGGCCCAGTGCTCTATCCACTGAACCACCTAACTGACCCAAATAAAGAAAAGATCTGTCTGTATATGAAGAATCTCTTTTCCTTACCACTTTTTAAAAATAAGAAGTACCTCTTCTCTTCTCCAACACTTTCAAGGCTCACCAAGCACAGCTCAACAGTCTTACCTAGAAGTTCCTTCAATATCTTTGTCCGTGCCTGGGTCTGTTGGTTTGAACTCACAAAAGGATGCTTCATGCTCTCTTACTATCCTCTTACTTTTCTGGCATTCTGCTAGTTCTCTACCTTTTGAATTATTCCCCTTCATATGGAAAAGTAAAACAAAATAAGCTGACTTCTCAATCAAGATTGCAGAGTGAGATATCCAAGGGGAACCAACTCCTCACACCCCTCTCAAAAAAAAGTAAAACACTAAGGGATGAAAAATGTACACAAGAATGAAAATAAAACAAAACAGAAATGACCAAGGCAACAAAAAAATCAAACAACTCCAAGAGAAGGAAAAACCCAGTATTAACATAATTATCTGACATAATACTAGAAATGTTAACAATAGGATTTTTTAAAATAACTGAATAAATCAGCATTGGCAAAGAAGAATCAATATTAACTCCATTTTAAAAGATTATATAGTGGTTTAATTGATTAAAAAATGGGAATCCATCCAATCTTTTTTTTCTTTTACTTTTTGGAGGGCAATTGGAGTTAAGTGATTTGCCCGAGGTCACACGGCCAGTTTCATGTTAAGTGTCTGAGGCCGGATTTGAACTCAGGTCCTCCTGACTCCAGGGCCAGTGCTCTATTCATTGCACCACCTAGCCGCCTCAAATCCATCCAATCTTACTGCTAAGCAGTAATCTTATGAAAAATTACTGACTGCATTGAAAAATAGAGAAGTAAATGTCTGCAAATGGACATCCTTTGGATATCTCACTCCTGGCTGTAAAATCTTATGAAGAATAACAGACAGTTATAAAGAGTATCATCACATTAAACAGAAACAAAAAGTAGAAGGCAAAATCAGTTTTAAAAAAGCTTGTCTCTGTTGAGGATACAACCCCAAGGGTGAAATCCCAGGCAGGGCAACCTTGATACCTCAAAGGATGACTTTTCCTAAGACAGCAACCCCAGCTGAAGTTCTGGGCTGTGCTGACATTTGGAGGGAAAGGAGTGCCTGATAGCACCCCATGGCTTCATAGGAAACTTCCATCTGAGGAGACACTCTACTGATTTCAGCCATCACTTTTTCTACAACTAATGGTCTTAGAAGAATTGCCTAGAGCATGGACAGACTACATGACTTGCCCACAGTCACAAAATTTGAAACCTGGGGGGGAGGGGAATTTAAATCCAGGGCTTCCTGGTATCTAGGCTGGATCTCTATCCACTGTACCAGGCTGCTTCCCAAGTTATTGCAAAGCAATCTCAATTTCAAATGCCTTCAGAAGGACCTGGCAACTAGAAGGGTTATTAATAAGTCCTATTATAGGCTTCTTAAAATTAGAAGAACAAGAAGACTAAGAAAAAGCTAAACAGCTATTAACTGTTGCTATAAAGAAAAATTGCTTGTCAAGAGCAAGACAACATCAATCAGTTAATCAGTCAATAAAAATTTATTATGTGAGGCACTGTGCTCAGTGTTGGGCATACAAAAAGAGGCAAAGAGAGATAAAAATACAAACAATATAAAGACTGGAGTACTGAAGACTGAAAAAACGTCATTTTTACTTAGGAAACTCAATTTTTCATTCAAGACTTTAATAAATCCCTTTCCATATGTTAAGGTGAACCTGTAAAATTTGGGAAGTCCCATAAGACTAAAACATTCATTGTCCCCAGATATTTTATACCTAGTGGCCTTGGGAGTCTTGTTCCTATTGAGGGAAGGATGAACTCCAATAAATACGATGACCTGGGAACTTACCTGATTTAAACTGCATTAAAATTAAAAACTAAAAACTTATAATTTATAATTAAGGCTAGACATGGAAAAATGAACTGTTTTTCAGGGGAATGTTTAATATCCAATGTAATAATAAAAGTGTGGTTTCATAATGAAGAATTAGTCTGTCAAAACCACGCAGAGTGAATATCAAATTACGAAACTAGTCATTGCAACTAAAAGAAGACATGTTGCATATTAAAAAAATTTAAAGATGTCAGAAATGATAAGGTTCATTGTATAAATCAATAAATAAAATTGTTAAAAAAGAAAGTTTGTCAAGCGATCCAACTAAGCAAATTCATACCAAGTATTCAAGTATGAAAATTAAAGAAGGCAATATTTAAAAAAGAAAAGAAATGGAGGGATGGCTAGGTGGCGCAGTGAATAGAGCACCAGCCCTGGAGTCAGGAGGACCTGAGTTCAAATCCAGCCTCAGACACTTGACACACTTACTAGCCCTGTGACTTTGGGCAAGTCACTTAACCCTAACTGCCCTCCAAAAAGCAAGCAAGCAAGCAAGCAAGCAAGCAAGAAAGAAAGAAATGGAAAGATCTTCAAAGACTCATTCAAGATAATAGTTTTATCATCAAATACCACATTTGGACCCTGACATCACAATCCCAGGGCTTCTCAAGGAGATAAAAATCAGTAAGGGATAATAATTGCAAGATATTGACAAATTGTAATTGTAAGATAATAGCACTGAGATAATTATTGTAAAGGGCTCAGCACAGCTCCTGGCACATAGTAAACACTATGTAAGTGTTAGCTATTATTATTACTAAGAACAAAGAAAAAGCACTAAAAACCAAAATGGGGAAGGCATCTGAGTTGGGCCAGGTGTATATGGCACAGATTCAAACTAGAAGTGATAGAATTTTCAGGGAGTTCAGGGATTGATAATGTAAGGTCTCTGAAGGAGCGGCAGACATCAAAGGTAAGGGGAAAAAATCTCAGATATTTTAAATACAAAAAGATCGGTGACTGAGAAAACATACTACCGACTGTGCCTAATCTCTACCATCTATGCAAAGTCTTTAAAAAGAGTCACCTATACACAAAGGCAACTTCAATGAGAACATAGTAAACGTACATAAGTAATATTCAGTAACAGACAAATCTTTATCATTTTATAATTGACTAAAAGACATAGAGAATATGGATTGTATTGTTCTCATTATGGGAAAAAGCACTGCTGATTATGTTGCTGACATTTGATTCAGGAAAACAATATGCCATCTAAAGACTCTTTTCCAAGAAGGCATCACTTTTTGTATATCAAAATCATTCTAGGTTCCCCAAAAGATAGAACAAATGAAATAATGATATTTAACCCTCTGATCATAAACATCAGACAAAACATAAAACAAGAATGTGTACTCTCAACTAATGTGTTCACTGCTGTTGCAGATTCCAAGTTGAAGAGGGACATTTGTGGATGGTGAAGTCTACTTTACACTGATGCATTGATTTCATTAAGCCCCAGAATGTTATAGAGCCTCCTGAAAGAGATCTATATCTACTTAAAAGAATTTGGTCTGACCATTCACATAAAGAAAAGCCCACTTGGATAAAGGATGTCCATTTGTAGGCAACCCAGTGGCACAGTGAGCAAGTTCTAGGCCTGGAGACAGGAAGACCTGAGTTCAAATTTGACCAAAGAAACCTATTAACTATACAATCCTGGACAAGTCATTTAACTTGACTGCCTCCATTTGTCGTTGCTGTTCAGTCATTCAGTCATGACCAACTCTACGTGACTTTCTTGGCAAAAACACTAGGGTGGTTTGCCATTTCCTTCTCCAGTTTGTCCCCATTTTGCAGATGAGGAACTGAGGCAAATAGGGGTTAAGTTACTTGCCCAAGGTCACATAGCTAATAAGTATATGAGGTCAAATTTGAACTCAGATCTGGATTCCAGGCCAAGTGCTCTATTCACTGTACCACCTACCTGTCCCTCAGTTTACTCAACCATAAAATGGGGATAATAATAGCACCTACTTCCCAGGGTTGTTAGCACAGTGTCTGGCCTAGAGTAGGCATTATATAAATGTTATTTATTTGTTCTCATTTTCATTGTTATTCCCCAGTTTGTGACATACTAACATATATAAAACTGGGCTACTCTATATAAGTGGACAACATTTGGGCTTAGTATTAAAGAAGAGGAGGAGGAGGCTGGATTGCCCTTCGGAAATTGCAATACTACTCTAATGATCACAAACTTCAGGGGGGAAAAATCTGTTGTTTTAATACCAACACTTAAGCGGTGATGTCGTATGGCAGTGAAACCTGGAATACGATCTCAAAAGAATTAAGAATGAGGGTTACAGAGAGGACAATGGAGAGGTGGGGGGGGGGGTTGACGTGAGCAGACTATGACATATAACCAATGAGGAACTAGAAAAACAGGACTCATAAGGCATCATCACAAAAATGCATTATAGGGAAGACATTAGGTTGGTCATAAGACAAGGGCCAAGGATGCCAAGTGGCTAAGCAGTATACTCCTCTAGTATCCTCATGATGTCAAAAGAAATCAAGGAAGGTGTCCAGCCTATTGTGGGTGACCCTTTTTGTTGAATCTGGGTAAGAGTTGAACCCACATTATGAGTCACATAGAGGGGCAGCTAGGTGGTGCAGTGAGTAGAGTACCGGCCCTGGAGTCAGGAGGATCTGGGTTTGGATCTGGCCTCAGACACTTGACACACAAAAAAAAACCTAGCTATGTGACCTTGGGCAAGTCACTTAACCCCAATTGCCCTACCCTCCCCCCTCAAAAAAAAAAGTCACATAGGATGAGCAGTCATGGATTGGTTGTGATCTGCATCTTTAGAGGGAATTTTCAAAATCACAGATTCATTCATGCAAAATATTTAATTTCCAAAATTAGAAATGAGGAGGAAGAAATCATACAAAGAAAAACACAAAATACTGAAGTAGCTCCCTCCCTATCTCTCCCTCCTCTCCCCCTTCCCCTTTCCCCTCCTCCCTCTCCCTCTCTCCCCCTTCCTCCCTCCCTATCTCCCCCTCTCCTCACCCCCTTTCCCCTTCCCCCCTTCCTCTTTTCCTTCCCCTCCATCTCTCTCTCTCTCTCTCTCTCTCTCTCTCTCTCTCTCTCTCTCTCTCTCTCTCTATCCCCGCCCCCCACCTGTCGAAGAACCCTGTGAAGTTCTCGGGCACTTCTGTCAATCACTGCCAGCACCTCCCTTCATTCATTCATTCATTCTTGGGGTTCCAAGCCTCCGGAGCTAGGAAGGACAGCAGAGGCCATCCAGCCCATCCCGTAGCCGAACAAACATCCTTGTATTCCCCACCGAAGGCGCTCAAGCATTAGCTTAGAGAGTCCCAGTTAGGGGAACACTGGCTGCCCATCCCACATGCTCACTCCTTTACCAAACATTGATTAAACCCCTACTGCTTAAAGCATCTTGATTGGGCGGGGCATAGGGGACTGGCGAAAGAGAGTAAAGATCTAAAAACAAAGAAACAACTCCTGCCCTCCTCCAGGGATGTAGTAGTGAGGAATGGAACCCTAACCTAGGTCACTTTCATGTGTAATTGACATGAGCGCACCTTGATGCTGAACCGGCAGGAGGCCCTTGCTACCATCATTGAGGGGAGTAGCCCTCCTGGAAAAGGGGCCCTGACACCCTCTGCCAACACCATCACCACTGCCACCACCAACCACAGAGGAGCTGCCATCCTTCCAGCAGACAAAATGGAAGTAAAGGATCTGATTATAACCTGTGAAAATAAGATGCAGACAGAACTTGACCCTATCTACCCCCAGCTGGTGAAATGGTGCAGCCTTCTATCCTCCCTGGATCTCCTAGGTGAAATGCCCCTTGATCTACTCAAGCAGGAAAAGGCCCAGATCTCCCCAAGGAGCTCCAGCCGGCACTTCCCAACTCAGAAAGATATAGATTATGCCCAGATAATACAAAACTCTGAGAAAAAGTTGGATTCTCACTTGCAGTTGGGAGCATCTTTCTGGAACCAGGCTCCCCAAAGGCCCCCTGGGCCAGCTCAGCTTCACAGTATTCAATGCTTACAGCCCTTGGAGGCAGGACTCAGTACAGAAACTGAAGAGGGTTCTGGCTGCTCCAGTGGTCAGCTCCTGCCTGACTTGGAGCCCACACAGATCCAGGGGCCAGGGGCCTATTTCACTCCCAGTCAGATGACTGGACAGCCCCCAAACCAAATTTCATCAGCTTCCTACCCTCCTAAGCGCTCAGCCAGGCCCCATCCCAAGGCCAAGAGGAGACTCAACTACAACCCTTGATCAACCCCGCCCCTGGCCCCTGAGAGGTCTGGTCCAATGCTGGCTACCTTTGCCTTACTGTGTGACCCTGACTTAGTCATTCCTTTCCTTAACCTCAGTGTTCTTCTCTCTAAAATGAGAGGCTCCTACTAAATGATCCTTGAGGTCTCTGATTGTTCACAATGTGTAATCCTTTGTATTCCTACCTTTTAAAATAAAGGGATGTCCCCATGGGAAAAAAAAAAACAAGAAGTAGGTAAATTAAGTAAATCAGTATCAGAAGGGAAAAACAGGCAAACCATCAAAGAGCTACCCTGAAGAAAGACACTACACCAGATGGATTCACAAGAAAATTCTACCAAAGTTCTAAAGAACTCCTACTATATAAACCATTCCAAAGGACAGGGAAAGATAATAGGTGACCCAGTTTCTTCCAAGAGACAACAATACTTTTGATCTTTAAATCGAACAAAGTCCAAGAAAGAAAAGTAGCCCAAGGTTATTAATGAATAGTGATACAAAAGTATTAAAGAAATACTTTCAAATACAAAAGTATATGTAAAAAAAATTATCCATCGGGGCAGCTAGGTGGTGCAGTAAATAGAGCACCAGCCCTGGAGTCAGGAGGACCTGAGTTCCAATCCGATCTCAGACACTTGACACACTAGCCATGTGACGTTGGCAAGTCACTTAACCCCAACTGCCCTCCAAAAAAAAAAGAAAAAGAAAAAATTATCCATCATGATGTACTCTTTCTACAAATGACGCTAATCTAGGAACCAGTTCAGAACACTTAAGATATATAGTTCTGGTGATGTGGTGCCTCCCCATTTAATCCTGACTCAAGTAAATTGAAGTACTTTGAGCTAGGTGCAGAGCTAAATATGTTTTATAGAAGATCCAGCACCCAGTGGGTGAAAACATAGAGGGTAAATATCTAGAATCTGTATTATGTTTCTGCAACATAATGCACTGAAGCCTGTTATGTGAATAGTTTATTATAGTAGATAAAAGATAACTGCATTAGTGACTTAAATACTTGGAAATCATTTTTTAAACTAGAAGATAAAAGAAAAATATATTTCTCTAAATAATGGAAAGAGAGAACATTTTTATCATCAACCAAATGGGAAAAAAACCACAGGAGACAAAATCAATGGGTTTGAATAAACAAAGATAAAAGGATTTTGTACAAAAATTTTTAAAAGAAACCAAATGGGGAAAAAATTTGCAGAAAATTCATCAGATGAAGGTCTGACATCCAGAATCTGTAAAGGATACGGGCGTATCTAATAAGAGTAATAGACTCCACTCCTAGTAGAACAATAGTCAACAGAAATGTTTCCATCTTTGAAAAAGTCTCTTTTCAAACTGTTGACAACCCCTAAAAAGATACACAAATTCTCTAATAACTGGAGAAAAGTGAATCAAGACAATTGTAAAATATCACCTTAATAATCCATTAAAATTGCAACAGCAAAACAATCAACATTCAAAGAGCTATAGGGAAACTGGCCTTCTATTACATTCATTACATTATTGGTTGAACTATACAACCTGGTGCTGAGCAATTGAACACAGTACCAATTTTTTGGTAAAACAATAGGATAATATAATGAGAACCACAACTAAGCACAGCCTCTGACTTAGAGATTCTATTTTTAGAACCTAATCCTTTTTTAAAAATCATAAAAAGGAAAAAATATAATAAATTCACTAGAAATCTTTACTTACAATCTTTACTTAAAAATCTTTACTCCACCTTCCCCTCTTTTACATAATATGTTCCTTTTTTAATTTCAACCAATAAACATGCAATAAGCATTACCATTTTCCAGGCATCGTGCTAAGAGCTGAGGATACAAAAAGAGGCAAAAGACCTACCCTGGAGAAGTTTACAATCTAGAGGAGCTTTCAACCAGGTTCCTGACTACAGGTTATACTATATGGTTAGCCCTCAAGTGTCTTTAGAACGGGCACCAAATATGACATTCAACTAACTAGGTGTTGAAGCCTTCTCAACAGAATTTTGTATAAATAATTTTCTGTGTCCTGACCACTCTCTGATAATATAGAGCGAAATTGCTAAAAGATAGGTAGCAAAATGGTGGCATAGAAACAAAAGACCTATATAACCATTTGCCTCAAATTAAAGTTGACTTTAATCCAGAATATAGCCTAAAGATGTTTTTCTCTAAAAAATGCCTGAAGTTGTTTTAAATGTAGCCTAGGGTCCTCCAAAACATTGAGCTTACATACACTGGGCTTGGACTATCTCCCCTTGCCCCCCCCCCCCACACACACACACAAAAAAAAGTCAAAAAACGGTTCATGATCTGTCTTTGGCTCAATCTTCCCATCTGGCATTGCTCTAAGAAAAAATCTCTTAACAGAGCATACATTCAGCTCACGTCTGGCTTTCCCAAAACACAGATAACATGGTTCCAGATTTTGTACTAGTTCTTAAGGTAGAAAATGCAAATCAGGTATGGAATAGCCTTGATTTCACCTCACCCTTTGCATGCAGAAAATACAAACAATTCACAGGAACAGATCCAGAAAGCATATGAAGCGCTCAAACAGGCCATCAGCTTCACTAAGAAGTAAACTGAATTTGGGGTTGCCATCAGACTAACCCTTTGATAGTCCAATGAGTTCCTCTTTTCCACAGAGTTCTACACTGACTTCCCTGTTGAGTAATAAGATATAGTTTTTATTCCCCCTGCAAGGTAAAAAAACTTTGAGGCATGCTGAATTATCAGTCCTCTTCTTGTTGGACCCGAACTATATCACTCCCTGGTTTTGCTCTTCAAATAGTACTCCACATAGGAAGTAGGTGGACTGTTATCTTCTTTCTCCAGGGGACACACTGCCTCAGGAAATCCTCTTCTCAATATTCAAATTTTCAAACATGAGAACTCTCAAATTTAGGATTAATTAAGAGTCAACTCCCAAACCTGGTGCTGCCCAGGAAATTTTCCTTTTCTGGATGGAGGACTAGATTCTAGGATCATGCTGTCTAGAAAATTCAAGATCCCCCTTCTATATACAGGAGTTTGGAATTTATGAACAATATCCATGAACTACCCCCCTGAAACTGTATACAAGCTCTTGTCTCCTTCTGTCACAGGTTCCTGCTACAAGTCACCTTTAATTGCTACTGGCAGGAAGGAAATTGCATGTGCATACAGGTATCCCAAATCAGAATGCAGGTCCATTCTGCCTATACATTGGTCTGTCTTCTCAGAATTGAAAAGCCATATACAGACAGGCAGATAGACAGAAGAGGAACCCTGGCTCACTTGTATAGACTATGAAGTGTGGCAGAAAATCCAACATTAGTTCATCCCCCTGAGACCCAATAAATTGATCAGCTCGCAGGCAAACCAGTCACAAGAACCGTCTGTATTCACTAAGCCCAGTACCAGCCGACATTAGACCTCCACGGAGAAGTAGCCTTCAGAGCCTCAAAACAAAGGCTCTGTGGTCTGTACAATCTTATCAAGTTGATTGAGAAATTCATCAAAATGATCAGGAATTCTCCTGAGAGATTGTTGTTGTTGTTCATGTAGTGACTGACTTTTCATGACTCCATCTGGGGTTGTCTTGGCAAAGATACTGCCATTTCCTTCTCCAACTCATCTTACAAGATGAGGAAACTGAGGCAAACGGGGTTAAGTGACTTACACAGGGTCACACAGCTAGTAAGTATCTCAGGCTAGATTTGAATTCAAGAGGATAAGTCTACCTGTCTCCAAGTCCAGTGCTCTATCCACTGAATCACAGTTGCCCCTAATAAATTACCCTTATATTTCTATCTTCTCAGTGGAAATAGGCAAATGGTTCTTGGCTACAGTATGTTTTGCATATATTTCCTCTTCCCTATGCAAATCTTTGAAAACAAGAGTACCTTATCTTCATATCTTTATTGTGAGCACTTGATCATTCTATAAGCATCCATCAAGCAACTATGCACCAGGCAATATTCGAGGATAAAAATTGAGAAAATGCCCTCCAGGGACTTACATTATCACTATCATTATGAGTAGTTTCTTGGTGACCATAAATCTGTGGCACTGATTATCAGACCTATACTTTCCAATTAAATCTAGAGTGTTTAGGTGTGTCAGCCAGGATTAAGAATACAATAGTTTTAAGCTTCAAAGGACACATATAAATTTCTGGATGGCCTCCTCTCGATCAGGTCTCTAAAGTTATATCCAGTGAAATGTAGGGTGTCCATCTAACTTCAACTGTAAGGTTCTGATTTGGTACAGATTGATATTTCCTGAGAGAGATCAATTTCAGTCCAAAAACAGCATAAATTCCCAGATGCCAAGTGGTTGGTTGGGGGGGGGGGGTTGAAAGCTCAGTAAAATACTTTTAAGCCAAATCAATAACTTGTGGAGAGTTGAGGGGGAGTTACTTTCCTACTTCCCCTCATCCTTCACCATAGACCACATATAGTTGGGATACAAGGCAATTCATTAAAGATAGGAGGAGGGAACAAATAAACGGGGAGAGCTTTAAATAAAAGAGCTTTCAAACTTCCAAGATTTCCTGACTACACTCCAAGAGCACATTCTGATACAATTGGAAAAGATGTGTACCAAATCAGGGCTTCCTATTGAAACCCAATGGTGACCTTCCAGCTGTTGGGACTCATCAGCATTTAAGTAGCAAACAGAAGGGAAGAGAGAATAAAACATCCCTTACAAAAAATCCACAGTTTTCTCCTCCCCCTACAATTCTCCCCAAAGACTTAGAAAAAGAAGCTAGAGAATTCCTATGTAAATTAAAGAGGTTTTGGTCCATACTTATCTTTGCTGAGCCAATTTTCTCAAGGCCAGATATTTGGGAAAATTACTTGTTGGAAGATCTACTTACTCCCTGCCTCACAGGTCAACACCCTTGCACATATATATAAAAATGTTACCATCCCATTCCCCTCCCAAGTTCTACGGCCAGGATTTCACAAATATAATATAAAGAAGACCTTAATGTCCTTCATTATTGACCTCTAGGATATAAGGCTGACTTTATAACTTGGGGGAAAAAACTCAACTGAAATTCAAGGATTTAGTCTAATATACAGAGGAAGCTTAGCAGAAAGCTTGAGACTGGTGAGAGGATTGAAACATGGAGAAATATTATATTGGATCTGCAGTTGTCCAAAAGGAAAGGAAAGAATAGCTAAGTGGCACAGTGGATAGAGTACCAGGCCTGGAATCAGGAAGTCTCATCTTCCTGAGTTCAAAATTAGCCTCAGACTCTAGCTGTATGACCTTGGGCAAGAAACTACCCTGTTTGCCTCAGTTTCCTCATCTGTAAAATGAGCTAGAGGAGGAAATGGCAAACCACTCCAGTATCTTTGCCAAGAAAATCCCAAATAGGGTCACAGAGAATCAAATATGACTGAACAACAAAGGCAAAGGAGAAAGGAATAAGCCCCTCACATTGAATTCAAACTCCTCAGTGTTCCAAGTCACCCCGACAAGTGACCTTATTTAGCTACCTATTGTCTAAATGCTCTTCTCTGCATTGTTCTCAGACTCAGGGGCTCTGCTCTAATCACACACACCTGTGTGCCGTCCTCTGCACCCAATTTGTTCATTTCTATCTTTGCTTACTTTCATCTCTATCTATTCTGTGTCTTTGTGAACTGCATGCCCCCGATTAGAATGCTCTTCCAATGTCTCCACTGTAGTTTCCAAATCTTGTTCAAAGCTTAGGCACTAGGGGCAGCTAGGTGACACAGTGAATAGAGCATGGGCCCTGGAGTCAGGAGGTCCTGAGTTCAAATGTGACCTCAGACACAAAAACTAGCCTGTGACCTTGGGCAAGTCACCTAACCCCAACTGCCTTCCAAAAAAAAAAAAAAACCTTAGGCATTACATGAAGTCTTTCCTGATAAACTCCACCCAGTTCTTATCTTTCTATTCATGTTTTCTTCCCTTCAATATTTGCTTATGTCCAATAAAATCTCATCTTTTATAGAATGGGTTAGGTTCAAACTCATTCTATAAATATATGTATATATGCATATTTCCATAAAATATGCACATATATATTTTTATATATATATATATTTCAATTATATATTTTTAATACACACACCCCTATATATGAGGCAGCTAAGTGGTGCAGTTAGTAGAGTGCTGGGCCTGGAGTCAGGAAAATACATCTTTCTGGATTCAAATTTGGCCTCAGACATGAGTTGGTGAACCTAGGCAAGTCACTTAACCCTGTTTGCCTCAGTTTCCTCATCTGTAAAATATGCTAAAAAAGGAAAGTACAAACCACTCTAGTATCTCTGTGAGGAAAACCCCAAATTAGGTCACAAAGAGCTGGACACGTCCGAAAATGAATAAACAATATATATATATATATATGTATATGTATATATATATGCCCATAAAATATATGTACATATTCATATATATTTCCATAAAATATTTCTATATACCTACATATACATATTTCCACAAAAGTGGAAATTTATAATATACTGCTCCCCAAAATACTACAAAAGTTGGAGATAAATTTGAGGATTCTCAAATGTTCACTATAGGAAAAATTCTAACTACCTAAGAGAAGCCAAACAACTGTTATTAGGCAGAATGAATTCTTCCAGTCACTAATGTTCTTTCAAAAAGTTCATGTGGTATTTGGCCTCTACCTCTCCTATACCCTTCGCATGTATTATTTTGCATTTTAGTTATTTGTATGTGTGTATTATTCTCTTAATAATCACCATTTGGCATGAACTAAGCTGAATATGTGCCTTCTCCAGTATCTGAAAGAGTCTCTATGCAGAGTAGGTATTTAATAAATGTTATTTGAATTTTAACTAAATTAAATTGAAAAGACCCATGCTTTTCATAACCAGGGCAAAACAAGAAGATATGTGCTATGCACATGACATGCTTTTTTTTCCTTTCTTACTTTGTATTTAAATTCCAATTTTTAAGTTTATGATATGTTTTTGTTTCTTTTCTCTAATCTGTATTTGTGTTCTAGCCCTTGAGTCTAAAATAAAATTTTAAAAATAGAAAATAATGGTTATCAAAATGCTATATGAGAAATTTGAGATTTCGTAAGTTTAATTTCTTAGATATACATTTTTCTGGCTATTGACTACATGGCTCCATGCATAGTTTACTAAACTCAAGGATAATTATTTCATTTTACTCCTGTATTATTTTTTCAACCTCTCTGAAGATAATTACCAAATCTATATATCTAGCCCAATTCTCTCTGTTGAGATTACAGTAATGCATCGCCAACTACCTCCTGAACATCTCAGGTTGAATATTCCATAGGCATCTCAAACTGAACACGAACAAAACAGAATTCATTCTCTTCCCTACCAAAGTCTCTCCCCTTCTAAACATCTATATTTCTGTTGAGGGGACCACCATTATCCCACTCAAGCCCACAACCGCAATGTCATGCTAGACTCCACACTCTCACTCATCCCAAGTAAATACCAAGGTTATTTTTTTAAGTGTAGGTCTGATCATATCTGCTCAATGAGCTCCAATGGCTTCCTATTACCTCTGGGATAAAAGATAAACTCCTCTATTTGGCATGTAAAACCCTTTCCCCCTTTCCAGTCTTATACTATATTCTCCTTCACACAATCTACTATCCAACTATGCTGGCGTACTGGTAGTTCTTCAACCATCACACTCCATCTTTCAGTTACATACCTTTGCACTGGTTGGTCCCTATAGGTAGAATGTTCTGCCCCCAATCTCAACTGCTTGCTTCAACTCAATTCAAATCTCACTTTCTTCAAAAGGCCTTTTCCAGTTGCTAATTCCTTTTCTTTTCAGATTACCTTCCATCTACCTTGTATATAACTTACTTGCACCTAGACATTTTGTCTCCCAAATTAGAATAAAGTATCTTGAAGGCAAGGACTGTTTTTGCTTTTCTTTATATCTCCTGTGCTTAGCTGTGTCCAGCATAAAGTGCTTAATAAAGGTTTGTTGACTAAGTGACAATTTCACTGATTATGGGCACAACCTGCAGTCCTGCAGATTCCAAACTAGCCATGTTCTATGTAACTCTTCAGCATACCCACCTATAAATCTTCTACAGGAGGTCTCAACTTGCTGGGAACCTTCCTCTATATCTCTTGATATTAAATGTGATCAATGAAGCATGCAGATGGTCCATAAATAACCCTTCACTTATACCACATGACAGATCAACCTCCTTTTCTAGTTATATATTTCTTTGATGACATCCTTTATTATACTTCTCTTGTATCTTTTTTGTGGATAACGTGCTACGGCCTACTCACACCTGCCATATGCCTCTCCATTGCCCTTTGGACAAATCTCAACTTTAGTTCTTTACAGAATATTAACTATTCCATGACTCACAGCATTATGGCATAACCAAAAGAATATTGAGGCTAAAATGATGGGCCTTAGTTCCAGGGAAAAGTTTATGATCATTTGAAGCACTGAACAATTTCCCAAAGTCAAAGCAACTCACTCTTCTATTGCTCAGTTCTGGACCCAGCTCACTGTTCACACATAGTGTCTATCCAAGTTATATGTAGAGATGGACCATCTCCAAGGGTTGCCCTCCAACTATATATGTTATCATATGAACAACATTCTTCACCCATTTTATTTTGTCCTTTGTGGATAGTTAGGTTAAAAACATTTGTCTGAATGTCATTCAGGAAGCTTTGCAATGTTATAAAGCATAATTAACACAATTATCTGCTAACAAGAAGCATACAGAAGACTTCACATTATCTATAGTGAATCTCTTCTCCATAAAAGTGGCAACCCACTCCAAGTCCAAGTCGTTTCATAGAATGTGAAAATAACTTTGTTATACTGAACTGGAAGTTATACTGGTATTCACCAAGATGAAATTTTACCTAGATTAAGTTGGTAAGTTTGCCCAGTAGAAACTCAACTAAGGCACACAGAAAAATGTCATATTCAAATTATGTTTTAACTGGAAAAAAATGTCAACTAGGGCACTGAGAATTGTTAGATATCAGAGATGTTTGGAATTATGGGCTGCCACAACCACTCTCATTCCATAAAACTATCATGGCCACTAAATTTACTTTTTGTAAAAACAGGATGTCGCTGTATATACACAATGTTTTGCACTTTTTCTTCTCTTTCTAATACGTGTTCTTACGTCCTTTTCATATGTGGTCTCTGTCGTCCCTGTTCAATTATAAGCTTCTCAAGGACAGTGACTGGATCTTTTATTTCTTTTGTATTTCCTCCAATTTTGCACATCCAGGATCCCTCATTAAATGCAACAGAATCACTGACTCCCAGGGTATCAATAGTGAAAACTTATCATGTAGCTCTGGGAGTAGTTGTGGGGCACATAATCATGGGGCACAAGAAGGAGACTATGTTCCTTCCAACCAATGCCACTGGCTGTCTGTGCTGTCAATCAACACAAGACCCATCAATAATGGCTTTAGCTGGTTGCTATATGTTACTAGAAGACTTGATGCTAATGATAGCTTAACTAGCTCAGATAGTAAAAAGGAATACTGGGACACAAAAGGTCACTAGACATGCCGTCCTTCTCCTCTTTCCAGCTAACTCAACACAAGAAAATAGCCCAACAGAAGCCTGAAAAACAAAGTGTACACAGCTTTCCCACCTGATGGCTTTACCAAGAACAGGTGATGTTAAACTAATAACATTTCCTTTTTGGATTGTCGCTAGACCAGTACATGCAGCATTAACTAGCAAAGGAGAATAGGGCCTCGCCCAGGGTGCTGACGTTTGAGGGAACCAGAAAGGAGGATACTTTCTTCTCAGGAGGCATGCTTCTTCTCTGAAGTGATCTCTGCATCCTCTCTCAGGGTCCTTCACTACCTGATAGTGCAACTCTCTTCTGTCCATCACCCCCAGGGTCCTGCTGCTATGGTACACCTACCCTTTCCCCACACCCAACTCCCAAGAGAACAGAATGCATCACCCCCTCTTTACCACAACTAACGAGAGAGAGAGAGAGAGAGAGAGAGAGAGAGAGAGAGAGAGAGAAACTTATCTCAGGTGCTATAATTCCTAGTTATGGCTAAGGTGACAGACCAGACCAGAGGAAGTACATGTGGTTTGCCTAGATTTCAGCAAAGCATTTAACAAAATCTCTCTCAAGAACAGCATGGAGAGATGCAGGCTAATGGTAAATAATATAGTTATATGGATTCAGAACTGGTTAAATGACCAGACCCAAAGAATAACCAGTAATGGCTCAACATGAACTTGGGAGAGAAGTGAAGTGCCTCTTGGACCATTTCTTAACATGGTCCTGCCCAGCATTTTTTTCCAATAATTAAGATAAAGTCATTTGGACTGGGGTTCAAATCTCAGCTCTGTCCTACCCGTATGACCTCAGGTAAGTCACTAAAATTCTCTGAGTCTCAGTTCCCTCATCTTGAAAGTATGGACTAAATGACCTTGAAAGTCTCTTACATGTTCATCGAATTTGCAAACAAGGCAAAACTTGAGGCAATCCCCATCATCTCCTATGACAGAGTCAGGACCTTGTTTACAAAAACCTGCCTGTTCACTTGTCCTGTTAATCCAGGATTCCCTTTAATGTGTGTAGAAAACATTATGACAAAGATTTTATAGATAAAGGAAATAATAAAGGAGAGTCAATAGCTACCGATATCCCATCAAACAATGTTTCCTTTGGTATTATCATTCACGATTTTTTCCACTTGTTTTCAGAAGCGTATTTCAGACATCTCGACAATAAATACTTACAAACATTGTTACTTCCAACACAGGTTTCTTCTTTGTACTTGGTATGATTTGGCTACTCTTTCTATGTCTTTATTCATGTCATTTCATTTCCCTCAATTATGGGACTGTTTTAGAATTCAAATACCACTGTCATGGATGTGTTCTCTCAAAAAAATATTTATTTAATATCTATTAGATTAAACTATCATTGACAGTGACAGCTAAAAAATTAAGGAAATGCTAAGTAGGCTGAGGATTTCACAGGCTTACAGAATCATATGGAAAAGAGCTGGATTTGGAGTCAGGTAACTTTGGTCCAAATTCTGGCTCTGTCTTTTCTACCTGTGTGACCCCGGGCAAGTCACTCAACTTCACACTGGAATTTCCAGAAGGGCTGGGACTTTTTCATACAATTAACATCCATCTAGTCTGTTCTGCTATTGCTCATTTCCTCCTAGGACATCCAATTTGAAGAAAGACCTGGATCTGCAAACCTTCAACCTGGTTCCAACTGTGCTTCTGACAGCCCAGACTTCAGCACAAAGACCCTATACAAGTATCTTCATCCACCAATCCATTGCCACCCCCACTTTTCAGTTCTCTTTGGTATTTGGTCATTCCCAATTAGAATGTAAGCTCCTTGAGGGTAGGCAATCTCTTTTTGCTAGTATTTTTATTGCTAACACTTACCATCATGCCTGGACCATCGTTGGTGCTTAATAAATGCTTTTTTGCCTTGTCTTGAACATAGATCCCCTATACAATAAAACCATTAATTGGCCATCCAACCTTTGCATAATATCAACATTGATAAGGAATATACTAAATTCAATGCAGTCCATTCTACTTTTAAAAAGTTCTGGTTGTTTGGAAGATTACTCTTATATCCAGTATAAAGCTGTCTCTTTTTATAACTTTAACTGATTGCTCCTACCTGTACCCTCTCAAGCCACGAAGTTTAATCTTTCTTCCATGTAACAGGCTTTCAAACATTTAAAGAGAGCTATCATGTCATTGTTAAATCCTGTTTTCTACATTAAATATCTTTAAGTTCCTCCAACTAATCCTCATGTGACATATTCTCTAGTCTGTCACCATCTTGGTTGTCCCCATGGAATATTCTCTAGCTTATCAATGTCCCTCCTACAAGATGGGACCCTGAACTGAACACAGTACTCCAAATGTGATCTGGTCAGGACAGAGTATAGCAGAATTATGACTTCCCTAGTCCTGGATATTATATATGGCATCCTCAAATAGTGTAGCGCTCCAAATAGTGTAGTGCTCCAAATTGTTCCCTCTGTGCTTACAGCCTTGATTAGGAGTAAAGTGAAATGGGCATGTGTCAATCAAGGAGCAAACATTTTAAATGCCTGCTAAGTACTAGACTCTGGGAATACAAAATGAAAAAGGAAAGAATACCTACCCTTACATATTCTTAGATTCTATTGTGAAAAGTATCAGGTACACATAAGTAGATACAAAATATTTTAAAAGCTAATACAACGTAATTTTTAGAGGTGGAAGCATTAGCAGCTCAGTGAGATGAAGGAAGGTCTCCTATAGGGGGTAATACCTGAGCAGAGCTTTCAGAGAAACTAGACATTCTAAGAGGCTGCAATGAAGATGGAGGACATTCTAGGCACAGAGTATAGCTTGTTCAAAGTCAATTTCAAAGGCTGGAAGATGGGATGCCCTGTGTGAGAGACAGCACAGACACCAGTACTGGTCCATAAAATGGAAGTGAGAAATGTGTAAGTCTGGAAGGGTTGACTGGAGTTAGGATATAAATAGCTTTTAAAAAAAAAAGGAGTTTGTATTTGATCTTAGGAGTAAAGGAGACACTGTAACTTCTTAAGCAGGGAGACATGGTCAAACTTATGCTTTAGGGTTTTTTTGTTTGTTTGGGGTTTTTTGCTTTTTTGGAGGGGGAAGGCAGGACATTTGGGGTTAAGTGACTTGCCCGAAGTCACACCACTAGTAAGTGTTAAATGTCTGAAGCCAGATTTGAACTCAGGTTCTTCTGACTCTGGGGGCAGTGCTCTATTCACTGTGCCACCTAGATACTCCTATATGTTTTAGTTTTTTAAAATGTCTTCTGTAAACCCTTTATTGAATGTAATCTTTATTGCCTTATGGTTGATTAAAGATGACCTTTCAGTAAAGGTCTACTTTTCCCCTATAAAATTATAATTAGTTTTATTGGGTAAGCCATTCTTGCTCGTAGGTTTGATCGTTTGTCTTCTAGAATTTCATATTACAAACTCTTCACTCCTTAATTGTTGTGGTTACTAAATCTTGTGTGAAACTTACTTACACTTTTCCTTCCTGGTTGTTTATGGATTCTTTCAATTTCTACCTTGCCCTCTAGTTCTAAGAGATGTGGGCAGTTTTGTTTTATGATTTCTTGAGATATCTTTTCTTGAATACCATGGGCTTTTTTTGGTCATGGGTCTAAGGTAGCCCAGTGATTCTTAAATTATCTAAATCTGTTTTCTAGGCCAGTTATTTTTGCTAAAAGATACCTTGTGGTTTTTTTTAATCTTTTGGTTTTGTTTTAATATTTTTTTATGTCTTCTGAAGTCATTAGCTTCTGTTTAGTTCATTCTAATTGTTAGATAATCTTTTTTTATAACATTTGATACTTCTTGTTCCAAGTTTTTAATTCTTTTTCATGTATTTCTTCCATAGCTCTCAGGTGTTGTTTTTTTTTTTTCATTTTTTTCCCTCTACCACTCTTGTTTAGGTTTTAAGATCATTGTTTAGCTCTTCTTTTAAGTCTTGCTTTTACTCTTCTAGTTCTGATTGAACTGGTTTCTAGGTGGCTTTTTTAGTCTTTCCTTGTATGTGTTTTCAAGTCATTCTCTTCTTCTGGGTTTGTCTTCAGCTTCCCTGTCACAATAATTAGTCTTTATGGTTGGATTCTTTTGGTTTTTTGCTCATTTTTCCAGCCTACTTCTTTTTTTTTCTTTTTCTTTTTTTTTTTTTTTTTTTGGAGGGCAATTGGGGTTAAGTAACTTGCCCAAGGTCACACGGCTAGGTTTTTGTTTGTATGGGTCAAGTGTCTGAGGTCGGATCCGAACTCAGGTCCTTCTGACTCCAGGGCCGATGCTCTACTCACTGCGCCACCTAGCCGCCCCAAGCCTACTTCTTAATATTGGACTTTATGTTAATGCTAAAGTCTGTGCACTTTGGGGGGAAATATCGTGCCTGAGCTTCTCTCCTTTTACATCTTTTTCACTGTTTTCACAGCTCAGGCTGGTGACCTGAACTGCAAAGATTTCAGTACTCCCAAAGTGATATGATGAGGGCAAAGTCTGCTCAATGCTCTCCTGATCTGAGCTCCTCAAACTCCTGACCCTGGTTTATGTCTGTCAGTTTGTCCCTGATTAAGAGTTTCAATAGATTGCTACTGGACTTAGCCACTATTAGTTCATTGGGAGACTCTATAGATTCAGATCAACTGAACTTTAGGTTCCCCTTTGGCCTGGGACTCCTGTTCTGGCTATTTTATTAGTCTTTCACTCTAGGCTAGAGGTTAGACCCTGCTCTGCTCCTAGGATCAAAGACACAAAACTATTATTTGCTTCCAGTCTTGTGGCCTTGCTCAGTATACATCTAGGGCCAACTACTCCATTTGTAGATCCCCCCACCCTGAGTCTGACCAGGAACTGAGTAGTAGGAGATTGAGCTGCCAGATTGCACCCATTCCTGCATCAGTGCTAGTTTAGGGATCCCCTCAGGTCTTTCTGCCAAGATGCTTCTGGTCCCTGGTGTCCAGTCTCAGTTCTCAGTCTCTGCTCATGTGATGTGAAACCCCATCCACAGACCTGTCTGTTTCTCTAAGCTAAACTGACTTAAGTTAATTTTGTTCTTGGTTTTCCTGATCAGAATTCAAACTAGGGTATTTTCCAGATCACTATGGAGGAGGTTGGGTAGGGAAGCTACATTGTACTTCACCCTCCTACTCCGCCATCTTCAGATGCATATTTTAGAACAGTGGGGTATAGGGATGCTGTGAGACTCAAATGATATAATGGATGTCAAGCATTTTGCAAACCTTGAAGTGCTATATAAATACCAGTTGTTGTTGCTGCTGTTGCTATTGTTATTGTTGTTATCCTATAGTCACCAGGCCTCTAATCTAGTGATGACTTTATTCCCTAAGTCTTCGACTACATTCTTGCTGACCTCAATCAGTTTACAAAGGGCATGGTATTCATACAGGGGCATAGTGGCAAATATTTAGCAACCAGGTTCTCTCAATACATACGTGTGTGTATGCACACTTAAGTTTAATCTGCATTAACACTTTATTAAGTATAGACAATCAACAAAACAACAAATCAAAGCCCTAATTTTTAGTGATTGCTCACCCTGAAAAACTAATTGCTCAAGGTTAGTGCTAACTCCAGTGTTCCTCTTATGTTATAGCTTCTCTTTGAAAATTTCAAGTGACAGGGAGTTCACTGTTTTAATTCACTGACATGAAGCTCTAATTGTTATAAAATTCCTTCCCACTCTGAGGTAAATTCTTCAACTTTTATCTATTGGTCTCAGCCTTGTCCTTAGGAGTAACAATGAACAAACCTATTCTTCTCCACACACACATCCCACATGCTGGCCCTTTAAATATGGGCCTGAAGAAATTTATAAAATAAGAAAGCAGATGGAAAAGTCATGAGTCCAATTATCAGTCACAGAGCTAGAACTTGACCTCTACCCCATTTAGATTTCCAGGACACAGTGAAGTAAAGAATCAGAAATCAAGGTGAAATATGGCCCTGGATAAGTATCTTGGGAAGAAAAGTTGCAGGTTCTGTGAAGATGACATAATTCTGTGAGAAAAAACATATTTTTGTATACAACTCCTTATACTTTACACCATTTTCATTTTTGAAATATGAAGATTGGAGAATTATCTTGCAACCAAAACCATATTTGGAATCACAGAGTAGGATCTATGACTTTTTCCCCCACAACCAAAACACAATTACAGCTTTTAAAATCAGCCTGTTCTTATTTCTTACATTTGAATAACACTACATTAATGCACCCTCAGAAGGGAACTAGGCTCTTCCTAGAAGGACAAATGAGTAGACACACCCTTCTCTCGAGAAAAAAAAAAAAAAGGTACTTTGCATCTAATTTTTTTTTTGCTTTTTTTTGGAGGGGGGAAGACAGGGCAATTGGGATTAAGTGACTTGCCCAAGGTCACGCCACTAGTAATTGTTAAGTGTCTGAGGTTGCATTTGAACTCAGGTCCTCCTGACTCCAGGGCTGGTGCTCTGTTCACTGTTCTACTTAGCTGCCCCCTTGCATCTAATTTTTTAAGTTTGTATCTTTTGTTAATTGTTTAAACTATTAGTTGAGTTGTAATTTCTTTAGTTTGCTCAGTATAAAAAATAACATACTTATGGCTGTCTTCAATAAATGTTTGTCTTTCAAAAATAACATTCTTTGATTTCATACCCTAAATGAAGAGTTCGATTTCTAAATCAATACCTGAAACAACTACAGCTGGGGAGCATAGGATCAATCAATCAACAAGCAAGGTGCCCATCATGTGCCAAGAGTATTGTATTAGGTGCCAAGGATACAAATACAAAGGATGAAACCTCTTCTTTCAAGGAGCACATTAGAATAAGAAAGGACCCTACAGGTCATCCAATCCTCCTCATTTTCCAGCTGAGGAAATTTGGGGCCCAGAAAGTGATTTGACCGAGGATCCATAAGTAGTAATAGAAGAACAATTCAAACTCAGGTCCTGTGACCCTGACACTGTCTAGAGCATCATGCAGCCTCCCAAGCTTTTCTCCTATTCAGAGAAAAGATTACCTAGGATGGTTTAGAGGATATTGTCTCATGATAACATATAAGCCCAAAAGCTGGGGAAGAAATTTAATAAACATATCAAAAGATAGTTTGGAATTACAAATAACAAGTGCCATTTGGAAACCTTAAATAATAAAGAGATAATTACATAAATCATGGTTGGTATGGCAAAGGGGGTGGCTTTCTCAGACATGATTCCTGAGACTGCTGGTGATGCAATGAATAGAGGACCAAATCTGGAGTTAGGAAGACCTGAATTCAAATCTAGCCTCAGACACTTACTAGCTGTGTGACCCTGAGCAAGTCATTTAATCTCTGCTTGCCTCACTTTTCTCAACTGTAAAATGGAGATCTTAATAGCACTGACCTTATAACATTGTTGTGAGGATCAATAAGATAACATTTGTAAAAAAAAAAAAAAGGCACTTAAGGGGCAGCTAAGTGGCTCAGTGAATAGAGCACCAGCCCTGGAGTCAGGAGTACCTGAGTTCAAATCCAGCCTCAGACACTTAACACTGGCCATGTGGCCTTGGGCAAGTCACTTAACCCCAACTGCCCTCCAAAATGCAAAAAAAATAAAAATAAATTAAAAAGCACTTAGCACAGTACCTGGCACTATATAGGCATTATATAAATGCTTCTTCCCTTCCCCCCTCCCAAAGTTGTCATGTAAAACATTCCCAAACTTCAGACTGTAATCACAGAGTAACAGAATCTCTGCGTTGGACAGAACCTCAGAGCTCTGGGTTATTGCATCTGAACAAGAATCTTATCTATAACATTCCCTACAAATGCTCATGCAGGTTTTACTCAAAGACCTTTTTAACTGAGGGAAGACCCTCATATCATTATCATCATCTTTATGATGATATCGCTTTAAAGTTTGCAAAGTACTTTAAAATATCTCATTTATTCTCACCACAACCCTGGGAGGCATCATTATACCAGTTTTATAGGTGAGGAAACTAAGGTTGAGAGGGATGAAGTGAATTGCACAAGGTCATGCCACCAGCAAGTGTCTGAGGCTAGATTTGAACTGGGTCTTCCTAATTCTGGGTCCAGCACTCTATTCACTGAGCCTCTTAACTGCCTCTCTATATTTCATGGACCAAATTCTGTCTGACTTAAATGATCAATTAACAAACTAGGTTGTTAGGATGACTCTACTCATTCAAATTCTCTATTTATATTCCTTCCCTTTCATACATTCCAGAACAAATATGGTAGAATCTCTTTTTAGTGAATATCATTAGAACATTCAATTCTAAATTACAGGACTATTTCTTTACATGTCCTGGCCAACCACCCATATTATTACCACTCTAGTGATGTGTTTGCAGTGAATTCTGTCTGAAAAATTATGTGCCCTTAATATTTTCTCAAATCCCTTCCTATCAGCCACTTTATTTAATAAAGATATAATTTTTTACAACAAATACTTATTAAGTTCCTAATATGAGCCAGGCACTATGCTAGATACTAAGGATACAAAGACAAAAATGGAACAGACTCTTCCTTCAAGGAATTTACATTTCATGTAATCGCTGCATCCATGCATTACAATGGCAAAGATTTTTAATACATGATCCATTTTTCAAAATTCTGTATTTTACATGATAAATCCTTTATAAGAATATAGTATAGAGAGGGGTTGGGAGGTTAGAATGGATGGAAATCAATAGATCTGGGTTCTAATCCCAGTTCTGCCATGAACCAGTCTTGTGACCCTGGGAAAATTATTTCTGTTAGTCATGGTTTTCTTGTCTTTATACCACAGTCTAGTCATTGCCATTTGGTGGAATGAGCACTGACCTAGCAGTCAGGAGACCTTGGTTCTAATCCCAAGATTAGATGTGTGACTTCAGACAAATTCTCACATTGCTGAAATCCAAACTTGTTGTTGTTGTTGTTCAGCTGCTTCAGGAGTGTCTAACTCTTCAGGACCCCATTTGGGGGTTTTCTAGCAAAGATACTGGAGTGGTTTGCCATTTTCTTCTCCAGCTTATTTTACTTTGCAAAGCTCTGTCTCACTCAAACCCAATTCATGTGCAAGTCAAGACATCACCTTCATGATGGTCCTAATCAGTGAGGAAGGGAACAACAATTACAGATGAGGAAACTGGGGCAGAGTTAAGTGACTTGCCCCGGGTCACACAGCTAGTACATATCTGAGGCCAGATTTGAACTCAGGCCTTCCTGACTCCAAGCCCAGTGCTCTATCCACTGTGCCACCTAGAAGGCTATACTCCCGAGAGAGAGAGATGGATAGATAGATAGATCCCCGATAGAACGCAAGCTTCCTAAGGGCAAAGGTTATCCCATATTTTTTCTTTATGTCCCTAATATCTAGCACACTGTCTGATATATAGTGGGAATATTCAGTAAGTATTTGTTGATTGATTGATATGTCCTGGTGTAATAGAATGAACACTGGTGTGGGCTCTGGGAGACTAGATTCTAATCCCTGTTCTGAAATTAACTAGTTGTGTGACCTTGAACATATCGTTTAACTCTGGGTATTGGACTAGATGAATAATGATGTTCCTTCTAATTTTAACATTCTACATAAATTATACTATATTACTGAGGTCACAGTATCAAAAAGAGGGAAAATTCATTAAGTGGTAAACAGCATAGTAAGTTTTAGAAAAGTTGGATGGTCTAGGGTTTAGGTTTGTTTTTTTTAATATTGCTTTGTTTTTGTCCAAATTGATGATTTCACTTTGTTTAGTTCATAGAATAAAACTCTGTGGTGCAGTTCCCTCTATTAATGCTAGCTGATACCTGCTTTGTAAGTTATAGTTTTAGAAAGTAGAATATATAAATATAACAAAAGGAAAGAATGAGACTCAACATTTTATTATATAATGAAATTATTTGATACAGGTTATATCCATGTTAGCTGTCATCACATCTTTCTATACTGTCAGTCATAACTTATAGACCCAAAATTCAGTGGCGCCCCACTACAGACTCCCTTTTGCACAAGCCAAAACAGAACAATGTCTAGGGCAGGGAGACTAGAGCTATGACCCAGAACTCCAAAATACAGAAAGTATAAGAACAAAAATAATAAAGATTTCACCACTTGCAAATTTGCTATATTTATATTGTCAGCATTTATATTCTTTCAGCAGTGTAGAAACAACTGAGCTTAACACCTGGTCAGTAAGAATAATTAGCTAAAATAGGACGTGGCCAGATGGCAAACATCCTCCCTACAGCCCCATTCCCCCATGACTGCACCCTAGGTAAGTGCCCCCTCAGAGAAACTATGCTCTGTTCACTCACTTCTCCTTGTTCCCAACAGACTCCCTTTGATCGGGTCCACAAGGAATCCATCATCTAGGGAGAGAGCCCATAAGGCTGGTTTCCTGGAATCTCGCTTCCCATTCAACTGAATTTGTCCTAATTACTCCTTGTATTATTCCTACATCATAAATTACAAAGTTGATTTGAGGGTTCCTGTTGTGCCACCAAGCCCAGATCTAAGAGAATAAACCGTCAAGCTTTGGCAAGAACAAAAATGAACATTCAACATTGTTGTTCTGCCCCAGGGCAAGAGAACTTCTCTAAGAATCTGACGCTTATCTCTCTGATCCACAGGTTAAAGTGACTCACGTAAGTTTTATTTAAAGTATGCAATTATCTAAAGGTATAACATGGAAGCAATATTTTATAGTGGAAAGAAGCTCTTAAGTCAAAGGAACTGAATTCAAATCTGATATCTGATGTATGACTTTAGATAAATCTCTGAATCTCTCCAGGCCTCAGTTTTCTTATCTGTAAAAATGAGCTGGAGAAGGAAATGGTGAACCACTCCAGTATCTTTGCCAAGAAAACTCCAAAAGAAATCAGGAAGAGTAGGACACAACTGAAAAAAAAAACTGAACAACAACAAAGATTTCATTATTCAAAACCCCAGTGATACCAGTGGTAGTGATCCAGAGATACCAGTTCTACTGATCCCAAAGCCATTATAACAATCCACAAGGAACAGGTTAGGTTTATCCACCAGTTTACATCAAATCCCACTGGATACATATAGCTTTGCCTTTTGATTACACAAAAATGATAGTTGTCTTCAGAACAAAAGTAAAAGGAATATTCACATGCTCAGTCCTTTTTTAAAAACATATCCACTTATGCTAACTGGCATTCATATCAAACAATGATTAAAATGAATTTTTAAATTCACTTTTAATATGGAAGATCTCTAGAATCTTAGGTTGGGAATCAAGAGACAGCAGGAGTGTGACACCTAAAGTCACTTTCAACACTAAAATTCTGCAGTCAAAAACAAATTAAAACTAAAAGCAATATTAGCTTAGATGACTACGTCCATTGAAAAAAAAAATTGCCCATAACACCCTGCCACCACTTTCCATTAAACAATAATCTCTATAATTGAATGATACTTTCTTTCTTCCTACCAGTATGTTGTACCAACAAGTAATTAATAAAGTATATCTTTTTAATAATGTACCATTAAGACAAAAAATATTCATCCAAGTAAAAAATTAATTTCTTACAATATTGGACCAAAATTAATTCTAATTATAAAAATTCAATTATATATTCTCCAAATCCCTTATTACTTACCAAGTAATTTCTTTTCACCACAAAACATAATGACGTCAGATCAGTTCCCAGAGGACCTCAAGAGACCTCCTGTGTGTATAATATAAGTGCACATCATTAGTATTTTATAAGGGTTCATTAAACACAAACCTTTTGAATTCCATTCTCCTTCCTAGTCAAAATAAAGTGTCTGGAAAGCCAAGAATACAATAAGGAACAAGATAATACATATTTAATCATCTCAAAACCTTCCTAAGTATGAATCATTTTCTACAGAGAAACCTGACATTCTATAATTGAGGTTACAAAGAACTTCAATGCTGCAAAATAGAATATTAAGAGCAAGTAGAAATATCCTGCTCTTTTCCTTTTTGGTTTGAACCAAAGGCTGTATCTGTGATTCCATCACTCTTGAGAACTCTCTGATGTGAAAATCACCTATACCAATATTGAAACTCTAGGACACTGATAAAGTCATGATTACATAGCATGCCACAGAAAATGACCCTGAACCCAGTTTTCCTCTATATATTTTTAAATCTAAGAAATAAAATTAGTTGAGATTCATGTAGATCTAAGCACTTAATTTGGAAACAGAGCTCACTGTTCAGTGGAACATGTAATAAATTTAGAGTGAGATGACTTAGGTATAAATTTTACCTGTGCTACATACTGCTTGTGTGACCTTGACTAAATCATTCTCCAAGCCTTAATTTATTCATCTATAAAATGAAGTTTGGACTACTCTTGTAGTCTGAGGCAGCGTAAAAAGGAATCCAGATTTTCTGACTTCCAATTCACAATTCGTTGCTAGCACACACATCTTAAATGGTTTCTTAGTTGCTTTTAATAAGTGCAAGCTCATCATTCTAATATGTTACTCCATTTAAGGTTTTTTAATTATTTAGCACACTTCTTGTTATTTTAATCCCCCAAATCATATTTTTATATAAGAAACAAAATAAATGTGGCTTTATGCTAGTCTGTTGGGCAAAGTCAAGCTTAAATCAGACATATAATACAAGATCTAGAAACTTCTGAGGGTTGTGATAAGAAGAAACTGGAAAACGTGCAAAAAGAAAAAGAAAATCCACTAAAGAATTCTTATTTTTAGAAGAATTATTATATGAGCTTAGAGTGATTAAATGTCTCAACCAAGTTATAACTGTCATAAAAACTGGTGTTTAAGTCAAGGGAGAACTAGGTGGTACAGTGGATAGAGGGCTAGGTCTGGAAACAGGAAGATTCATCTTCCTGATTTCCAATCTGGCCTTAGACACTTACTAGCTATATGACTAGGAAAGTCACTTAATCTTTTTTTACCTCAATTTCCTCATATGTAAACTGAGCTGGAGAAGGAAATGGCAAACCATTCCCATATCTTTGCCAAGAAAACCCCAAATAGGGTAATGAAGAGTCAGACACAATTGAAAATGACTAAATAAGAAATATGTTCAAAGTGTTCAGAGAAAAATGAAAATGGACTAGTAAGAATTTTGGAACATAAGATGTGAAAACTCTTTTGGATACCTGCTTCAGTAAAGAAAATCCTTTCAATGCTAATTAGCTTTTGAATATTAAGAAGAGTGAATAAAGGATATTACATAAGAAACCATATCTCAATGGAAGGTGAAGGTCAACTGGCTTCACCTAAAACACAGCAAACCAAGATGTAATGAAACTTTCCTCTGTTTCAATAAAAAATATATAGGATCCTTCCCTTCATCCTAGAGCAGGGGTCCTTAACCTGTAGCCTGTGAACTTTTAAAAGACAGATAGATAGATAGGTAGATAGATAGATAGATAGATAGATAACTATTTCAATATAATTAATTTCCTTTGTTTTCCTATGTATTTTATCTTGTGCCTTTAAAAACATTACTCTGAGAAAGGGTCTATAGGCTTCACCAAAGTACACAAAAAAGTCCTAGAGAGAGGAATGAGCTGAAATTTCACTAGAGGTAAAGTCAACATGCTTGGGAAAAGACGAAGTTCTTCCATGGTATTAATCCTATCAGAAGCTACTACCGTTTCTTTCATTCCCACCACAAAGGAACTGTCTTCTCTAATAGGTGCATTTTTCACTTCTTGCCTGCTAGATTTCTAGGATAAAGGGAGGGAACTTCTGTCTCTTCTGGTGTGGATACAGTCTCAAGGCTCAGGGGGCTCAGTGATCTGAGCTCTGTTACTAATTTACTATGTAACTTAGAGTAAGCCCTAAGATAACAACTTCTCTGTACTTCAATTCCTCAAAATCTGTTCAATGAGAGATTTATACTAACCAATATCTAAAAGTCTCTTTCTAGCTCTAATCAGATTAAATGAAATAATCTTTGTAAAAGGCACTTAGCATAGTGCCTGTCATAAAGTAGGCAATACAGACATGTTCATTCCCTCCTCACCCTCCTTCTTCTAATATATCATGATAAAAGCACTGGATTTTGGGTGAGAACCTGGGTTTGAATCAGGCTGTGCTACTTACTTGCTGTGTGCCCCTGGCCAAGTAACTTAGCTTCTCTGAATATCAGGGTCCCATCTATAAAATGAGAGCTTTGGACCAGACATTCTTGAAGGCTCCTTTCAGTTCTGAATCCTATTTTTCTTCTGCCTCACTTTACAATCACATTATTTGACTCAGTCAATCTCCTAAATGAAATTCAAGCTCCAACAAATTTATTTTTTCCTTTAAAAAAAAAAAGCATACCTAACAAAAGGTTTGGTGAGAAAATATTGAGAATCCTTGGCAAAAAAACAAAAAATAAAAATTGGACATTGTATATGGATTTAGGTGGTCTTTTCTACCCTCTTACTATGGGGGGAGGGGAATTAACTGGATTTAACTTAATAGCTGCAAAAAAATGCACTGTTACTTAATTTGACAAGGCACCATGTGACTTCCCCTTAGGATTTGCAGCTGAACCTTTTCACTATAACAACTGTGAACCTCCTTCCTCCTTCTGAGTTAACTTTGAGGCCATATTTTTGGTTCAGACATCCATGCCAAATGTTTCATCAACATCAGTAATACTCACATGTACTACAGATTTGGCCCTTTCAATGAAAACAATATAGATACCTGGGATATTGCTCTTCATACTTTTTTACAGCAAAGAGACTATGCTTTTACAGCTTCTAGAACAACAGCTGCAGCATTCCCAAAGGGAGTGTATATTTAGCTTTAAAATTATGTAGGAAAAAAATTAGATGCCATTCTAACAATGCTGTAGTAAGTACCACATGTGCTTGTGAGTGACCATGGATACATACACTAAACAAAAAAGAGGGAAAAGTCCAAGAATAAACATGGATCTCCAAGCCCCGTTGACTCATAAGTCAATTGAGAATAATATCTTTAGATTTGCCAAAATCAATTAGTAAATCATTCATATCTGATTAATGTGTAGGTCACCCATGCAGAAGAACTAGGCTTCCTTCCGTATTTTGGATGTAGTTTATCTGGAACAATTTATTCATGTTATAAGCAATTGCAGGGAAAACAACTGTCTGTTTCCCCATGCTGGTCAAGGAATTCTTCTTATAGCAATTTCCAATTAATTTCTATAGTAATAGTATTGCAAGAGATAAAGAAATTCAATCAATGGAAATGACAAAGTATGGAAATTGTCTTTCCAATATTTATTCATGGTGACATGAACATATCCTTGGGAAGATCTGATCAATGGTTTAGACCATTGGAGTGTCAATAAACACCTATCCTACCACTCATCACACCCTAATTCTTGCAATGTTTATAGGGCTTAATGTCCATAGGTTTCCACACCCATGATATTCAAGTTACCTGTCCTCATATGAATGCTCTACTTGTCCTTTCTTACCATGATATTTCATGAAATGCCTTTGCTAAGGAATAATTGTGTTGCCTGGATGACTATTAAAGGTAAACCCATTAGAACATGTTCATAAGCTATGGTTTGGGGTGGGGGCTGGCCTAAAAAATACCTTGATCATGGGGTAGCCAACTACCGAGAGCTAGAAGATGCCCTCTCCCACCCTGGTGCTATGAATAATTACAAATGAGAAATCAAGGCAAACTGCTAACAGAAGTTCTAGGGAGGAAAAATCATTTTCACCTGGTTGGGAAAGGAGAATGCATCATGAAAAATGAAACACCTAAGTTTGTCCTTGAAGTACGGTAGGAATTTAAGCAGAAATGAGAAAGTAAAGTCATTCCAGTCACAAGAGAGAGCACGAACAAAGGTATAAAAGCAAACAAAGGCCAAGATAAAGCTAGAAGATAAGGACAAAGGTATTCATATAATACATGAAGAAAAGTAGTAACAGATAATGCTGGAAAAGTGAGCTGGTCATGGCAGTATATGCCTGTAATCCCTGCCACTAGGGGAAACCGAAGCTGATGGATCCCATAAACCAAGGAATTCTGAGCTACAGTTGGGTTAAAGCTGATCAGGACATGAAGTCCATCACCAATATGGGGAATCCACCAGGAGCAGGGGGACACCAGGCTAAGGAGGGAAGAATTGGCCCAACCCTAAAACACAGCAGTGGGGAGTTTGTGAGAGGCCACTGCACTTCCAACTGGGCAAGATAGAGAAACAGTCTCCAAAAAAGGCAGTCTCAAGCTATAGATTTGAATGCTAGAAGCAGACATTTATTCAATAGGCAACAGAAAGCTACTAAACAGTTTTGAGAGGTGGTATGGCATCATAACTGCTTTAGGAAGATTGAATTAGAGGAGAGAGATTGTAGAATAGTCTAGACAAGAAGAGCTAAGAGACTGAACTAATGTGGTTTTATGTGATAAATACTATAAAAGCAGGAAGTTAAGGAAGGGGAAGACATGTGGAGAAGCATCTAATGTAACTATGGGTTCTTGTAGGTTTCTCTGTTCTATACACACAACTCTAGGATAATCCAGGGGCTTCCTACACTTTTAACATCTGGTAGGTAACTTCTGAGGCAGGTAGGTGATGCAGTGGACAGAAAGCCAGGCCTGGAGTCAGGAAGACTCATCTTCATAAATTCAAATCTGACCTCAGACATTTACTAGCTATACAACCCTGACCAACTCACTTAATCCTGTTTTCCTTGAGAAGGAAGTTGTAAACCACTCCAGTATTTTTGCCAAGAAAATCCTAAATGGGATCACAAAGAGTCAAACATAACTGAAAACAACTGAACAACAAAAACAAAAATTTGAGAAATTTCTCAAGTTACGCTCAACATTTACACCCCTCTAAGGTATTCATAGGGTGAGGGAGACAGGGACAAGGAGAGAAAGGGTGAGAGAGGGAGTGAAGAAGGGATGGAGAAAGAAAGAGACAGAGAGACCAAGAGAGAGAAGGGAGAGGGAGGGAAAGAGGAAGGGGGGGAGGAATTGAGAGAGAGAGAGAGAGAGAGAGAGAGAGAGAGAGAGAGAGAGAGAGAATAAGAATAGATAACTGTATATCAACATAATTAGTTTCCTTTGTAAGCCTAAGTATTTTACGTTTTTAAAAACACTATCTTGGGAAGGGATCCATAGGCTTCAGAAAACTTCCAGTGGAGTCTATCACACACACACACACACACACACACACACACACACACACACACACACATACGCACGCACGCGCTCAAGCAATTAAGAATCCCTGTTCCAAAGTATTATCCAATCAATAAGCATGTATTAAGAGCCTACCAGGTGCCCAGCAATAAGGTAGAACTGGGTAGCTCTCTTAAGTTAAATGTTGCCCTTCTATGATACTTCCCACTTTCCTTTGGGTTTCTTCTTTCCCCTGCCACACTGTTATCGACTTCAATTCCTAATGTTATATTCAATTTCCAAGATCCAGTTGTCTTTGACTGTCTTCAATTTTCTTTAAATCATATTTCACTGATATCAAAACAGTAGGTGTTTGTGGTAGAAGCATACAATAAGGTTGGCCCCAGTTCTGATAACTAGGATTTATCTCTAGAAAGGGGACCTTTAAGATCATCTAAGCAAACTTCATCCTTTTATAAATAAAGAAACTGAGACCCATAAAAATAAAGTTATAGCTAGGATCTGAGCCTAGATCTTCCAAATTCAAATCTAGTGCTCTGTCCCACAACTACTTAGAATCATAAATACAGAACAAGAAGATGACTTTAGAGGTCATCCAGACCAACCCTCTCATATTGCAAATGAGGAAACTGGGCCCCCGAGACATGAAACAACTTGCCCAAGGTCACTCAGCTAGTAAATGACAGGATTTGAATGGTTCCTCTGGTTCCAAATCCAAGACTCTTTCTCTTGTATCACACCAGTGAGTGCTGACTGAAAAACTTGAGAGCACCTTGCCAGTCCCCAACCTGAATTATATATTTCAGCAATACAAAAATATTTTACTTGGGCTAGTCTAACAAATATTCTTCATTAATGAACCATATATTCCCTTTTTAATAGATTGTTCCTTTTTTTTCAACATTTTGGTCCAACATCACAAGAAAGTCACATGGGGACAATTTTTCCCATATTTCTGAGTGTGAGGATAGGAAATAGGACACAGTCAAGCCAGTAAAGGATGGCTGGGTACCCTGAATCCCTTTTCAGGATATTCCCCCAGACCTCTCAGGTGCACAATTACTTTATACCTGCTTTCTCTGGCTCTGTGTCTTCATATGCCTTCCTCTCCCCTTCCCCAAACTTTCTTTGCCATAGTTTCTTCTAACCCAAGATGGACCTTGAAGGATGGGTGAGACTAGTGTAGAAAGGTGGGGGAGGGCTGGATGGGGAACACAGAATTATAACTTTAGAGGGGGAAGAGTTCAAACCTCACCTCAGATGTTCACTAGTTGTTATGATCCTGGCCTTTCTGGGCCTCAGTTTCCTAATCTGTAAGATGAGGGAATTGGATTTGATGGCCTCTAAGATATCTTCTATCTCTAAATCTCTGATTTCTTATTTTATAGATGAGGAAAGTGATGTTCAGAGAGCTGTAGAGATTCACCCAAAAGTTGCACAGGTAGGAGTCTGACATCAGAAATCATGTTTGAACCCAGGTTCTCTGATGTCTGATCCACTACTTCCATACCACAAACAAAAGCTGAGAAAACAAGGCAGATCTAATTAAATGGCAAAAGAAAAGAAGCACTTGGGTGCCTACGTGGCATAGTGAATAGAGCACCGGCCCTGGAGTCAGGAGGACCTGGGTTTAAATCTGGCCTCAGACACTTAATACAAAAAACTAGCTGTGTGACCTTGGGCAAGTCACTTAACCTCAAATGCCCTACCTTCCCCCCTCCAAAAAGAAAAACGAAGAAGGAATAAATATGGTATAATTGGGGATCACAAAGAAATTGGCCAGACGAGAAAGATGGAAGAGAAATTTAGATAAATAAGGCAGAGCTGGATGACAGAGATCCTTGAATGTCATGTAGTGACATATACATTAAAGGTATCTGGTGGGGCTTGGGAGGAGGAGTAACAATGCTCTTATTCTCTAAGAGTGACATAGGGTGAGACATTGTTATGGGACAAGCAAGGTGCTCCTCATGTCACACCAAACCAGAGAACTGTGTAGTGGCCTTATTAATTCCTCCTTGAAGCCTCTCCTAATTACCCTGAATTGCCCTTCCTGACTTGCCATAGCAAATGATTTTCTGCATCCCACAATCTGGCATTAAATTCTATTTTCACAGGATGAAAAACTCACATGTTCTTAAAATTGGATATATTTCAGTGAGTCCATGAACTTGGATAGGAAAAAAATTTACATCTTTATTTTCACAGATTTCTAACTGAAACTTAGCATTTCCTTCAATTATTTAAAAACAATACCCTGAGAAGGGGTCTGGAAGCTTCACTAGACTGCCAGGGGTATCCATGACACACCCTCTGTAGAGATCTAGCACTGAAAGAGAATTTAGAGGTCAATCTATTCCTACAGTCACTACCCCACCCCCATTTTATAGACAGGAAAACTGAGACTCAGAGGGATTGAGTGAGTTGTCCAAGATCACATAGGAAACAAATGACAGAAATAGGATAGAACCCAGGTCCAATAATTTCAATCGATCAACAAACCATTTATCAAGTGCCTACCATTATGCTAAGTGCTAGGAATACAAAAAGAGGCAAAAGTCAGTTCCTGCCTTCAGGAAAGTCACCATATAAAGAGGGAGACAACATGCAAACAAATAAGCTATATCTCTATATGGATATGTAGATACAGATATGATAAGTAGGAAGAATTAGCCAAAGGAAGATACTATAAATTAGAGGGGTTGGGGAAGCCTTGCTGGAAAAAGATAGAATTTTACTGGCTCTGGAGTCAGGAGGACTAAGCTCAAATCGAGCCTCAGACACTTGACACTTATTAGTTGTGTGACCTTGGACAAGTCACTTAACCCCAACTGCCCTATCTCCAAAAACAAACAAAAGATGACATTTTAGTTGGGACTTAAAGGAAGCAAGGGAAACCAGTAGGCAGAGATGAGGCGGGAGCACAGTCCAGGCATGGAGGACAGCCAGAGAAAATGACATCTAATTTGTATGACCCCTTAGCAAGTCACTCAACCTTTTAGTTCCTTCATTGTAAAAAGAGACAGTATCATCTATCTCAGAGTTATCGTGAGAATCAAATGAGATAACATTTAAAGTGCTTTGCAAATCCCAAAGAACTATATAAATACTAGCGAAGATGAAGACAATCTCCCTCCCACAAATAAGACAACTGAGGTCTAGAGAGATGAAATACTTGCCCAAGATTTTGCTTACAGATGATGAAAGCCAATAAAGAATTATGTTCATTTTATGAAAAAATATCATCTAAGTTCCCCTCAAATGAACAGTCTTATGATTTTGATTTAAAAAAAAAAGCAGAGTAGGAAAGGAAGACAGTTCATTCTCAATCATTAAAAATAACGACCATAACAATGTGTTTAAATACTAAGAAATAATCCGGTAGCCATCCATTGCTAGAGTGGACTACTTCCAGAATTTTAAGATGTTTGATCAATTGGACAGATTAACTAACCAAAAAATTCTTCCTGAATTCAAAATAAATTTAAAGGTGTGGCTCAGGACCAAGTCAAGGTAAATGAGAAGTTGTTGAAAAGTTGTGATTTCATCAGTCTATTGCCCACTCCTAAAGAGAAAAGGTCAGGACCACATCATGGCCAATCTATGTCACCCACTCAAGAGCAGGAGACATTTTAACATTAGCCACATATTTTATATGAATCATACAAATATCCTATCTGCCAGATATGACAGTTGTATCTTTGTATGTTAACCTTTGTCATCAAGGGTATATATTTCAGCAACAATATATCTACCAGTAGAAATTCAAAGACAATGATTTATCATACTTTTTATAAGATTTAGAGACTTTAAGTTACCAAATTGTAGTTTCTGGGACCTCTCTAGGCCTTTTAGTTACTGAAAACAAAAAGTAAAATTCTGAAGGGTTTTTCTCTAGAATATTTAATGACTTATGTAAATTTTTCTGCCCCATCATCTGAAAAGTTTTAACTTTTTGTGTCTTCTGTCTTATTATTTGGTGGGGGGAATGTAGTTTCTTTTACTCATAATATCATAATACTTCACACTCTGAAGATCAATTTTAATTGCTTTGTTTTATTTGGTACCTGTTAAGTACCTCAAGGAGAAAAACAAAGATCATGCTTTTAAACAATGTTTCTATTTTTAAACACTAATAGCTGGAGAAGGAAATGGCAAACCACTACAGTATCATTGCCAAGACAACCCCAAATGGGATTACAAAGAGTAGGACATGACTCAACAATGAAAAAAATAAAAATATTTTTTAAAAAACATGTAGCATTAAGTCAAAAGTTCTGAGACAGTATGGCATAACAGATATAACACCAACCTCAAAAGAAATCATCTTGCCTCCACCTAGCCGCCCCTCACTTGAAAATCTTAAAAGACCTTTACAGGGGCGGCTAGGTGGCGCAGTGAATAGAGCGCCGGCCCTGGAATCAGAAGGACCTGAGTTCGGAGCCGGCCTCTGACACTTAATCCACACAAACAAACAAAAAAAAAACCTAGCCGTGTAACCTTGGGCAAGTTACTTAACCCCAATTGCCCTAAAGGAGCGGCTAGGTGGCGCAGTGAGTAAGAGCGCCAGCCTCGGAGTTGGGATGACCCGAGATCAGATCCGGCCTCAGAAAATGAGCACCCACGCATAAATAATGACTAGCCGTGTAACCTTGAGCAAGTTACTTAACCCCAATTGCTTTATAAAAAAAAAAATTAAAATTAAAATAAAAAAAAAAGACCTTTACAAATCCTGGTTAATGTTGCATGGTTAACCAATTTTGGAGCCTTAAATGCCTCACAGGCATCTGTTGACACTGTGTCATCGAGTCAGATTTCTGGCAACAGAGAAGAGAAAAGTATATAAGACAAGAAACATACCACATGGGGACAAGACGGACCCAGGAAGAAGAAAGGGAACAAGATCACTCAGAAAATTGAAATAAAGATTGATCTCAAAACAGGCTATCCATTCTATTCATTTCTGTTTGCCAGTTTGGCAGATTTGACCATGTGGCTTTTAAGCGACTCTTTCCAACCAAAGGGCAAATGGCATCAAATAATATGTCTATAACACAAAGGAAATGATCAGTCAGTGAGGTGGCATAATGGAGAAAGTCTTGACTCAGGAAAAATTGGGTTCAAATCCAGCTTCAGATAATTATTAGCTGTGTGACCATGGGCAAGGAATTCAGAATCTCACAATCACTGGTAAAATAGGGATATTAATAACACCTACTTCACAGGGTTATTGTGAGAATAAAATGAAATCATATATGTCAAGTACTTTCCAAACCTTAAATTGATATATAATTTTTAGTTAATGATCATTATTATTGGTCATAATAATTTCCATCTCTGAAATACTTTAAGGGTTCCAAAGTGCTCTCCTCACATAAACACTATGAGCTAGGTAGGGCAAATATTGTTACCCCCGTTTTTTAGATGAGGAAATTGTGGCCTGCCTATGCTCACATAGTATTTCCCACTTCTATCAAATATCTCCTAAAATTCAATGTTCATTTTTAAAGATCCAAGGCCACCAATTGAAAATCAATGTTAGCATTGTATCATTTTTTAACTGAATCAATAATTTTGTTGGTATAGGAATCCCTCTACCAATATAGACAAGTAGCAGCTCTTCATTGAGTCATAGTGAGTTGCCTGTGGTGATCAGAAGTAGGTAAGCTGCTCAATCACACACATGATTGGTGTGAGAGGTAGGACTTGATCTCAGGTTTGTCTGACTCTGAAACTGTCACTGCACTTTGCCTCTCACTGCAGTTAAGCATATTCTTCTAAAAATTTCTTCCTAAGCTTTAAAATCCTTTTGTTATTTCCAATGACCCTACACAACCTATTTTTGAAATGACTGAAATTATCTCTTTCCAATTGTCTTTAAATTCTTCCATTCTGAGGAGACACAGGATAAGACACACTTTTAAATTTTTATCTCTTTTGATGATTCCTTCACAGCTATCACATCACAATAATATATCTATTAAGTAAACCAAGACACTTTTAAGCAATACTTCACTAGAATTTGAGATGCTTTGTTCACTGATAATATCATTCGATTTTCTTAACTGTGATATATTGAAGAGACTATAAAATTTGAAGTCAGAAGGCCTGGGTTTGAATTCTGATATTGACATCCAATAGCTGTGTGACCCTGGGATGTCCTTTTACTTTTCTGAACTTAGATAGATCAACAGATAGATAGATATGGATATAGATATGTGTGTAGATGTACATGTATATTTACATAATTTTCTATTTATAGATACACATACACATAAACATACATGCATATATAATCAAAAATACATACCTATGCACATAAACATACATTTATGTATAAAATGTTTTGTAAACCTTAAAGTGAAATATAAATATGAGTTATTATTATATTTATCTATCACATGGAGGTGATAATACTTACACTACCTACTTCATAAGACTGTTATGAGGGAAGCTCTGGATAGATGGATGGATAGGTAGATAAATGAAGAGATGGGTAGAGATAGATGGATAGATAGATGGATGGACTGACACTTGCAAACATTGCTTTCTGGTTCATGGTCTTAAATTTTTTTTAAGTGAACACTGCGTTTCAGGAAATATAAATGGAGGTGAGTGGTAAATACTATATGAACAATTCACAATTTCCATATCTGTAAAATTGGCGTAACAATACCTGCCCTACCTCACTCATGGGGTTTGTGTGAGGGACTACTTTAGAAGCTTTAAAGTGTTATAGAGATGGAAAATTAAATTTGTAATAGATATAGATATGTGTAAATACATATATGTGTATAGTTTTGTTTTATATATACACATACATATATGTATACATATATAGTTACATATACATGTTAAAGTGCTTTGTAAGAATTAAAATGAGATATAAATGTCAGTTATTGTTATCATTATATTTACCTGTCAGATGAGGATAATAATACTTGCACTATTTACCTCACAGGATTGTTGTGAGGGAAGCACTAGATAGATAGATGGAGGGATAGAGGGATGGCTGGAAGGATGGAAGGGATGGCTGGAAGGATGAATGGATGGATGGATGGATGGATGGGTAGATAGCCAAGAGAAGATAGGCAGAAAGAAATAAAAATAGATGAGAAAGAAATGAATGATGACAGTAGATAGATAGAAAATAAAGCATTTATTAAACAATTGTTGTGTGCCAGGAACTGTGCTAAGCACTGAGAATACAAAAACAAACCAAAAAATGTCTCTCCCCTCAAGAAGCTTGGTCCATTCAGTCCAGTGTTTGACTTCTACCGGTGATACCAAATAATATTTTGGGGGAAAGCACAGTTGCCTGCCCTAACAATGCAGATCATCAGTTTGTAGTTTCTTGAATCCCTTAGAAGCTGACCCTAAGTGTTAAAGGTGGAATTTGAACCCAGGACTTTCCTCATTTTAAACCCACTTTCTCTTTCCACTACTTTTTTAAAATAAAGACTAGCTCCAAGTGCAGTCTTACAACTCTAAAATAGATGCCTGGTCTCTAAGAATTAAAATTTTGTCTTTTCATTGTTATAAATTTCTCAACTTAGCAAAACTCTACAGCAGTCTTTTTCTCCCCCTATAATTGATGCCAGACCAAACATAACCATCTTTTACTTAGCTCCTGATTCAGAGATGGTCTAAGAAAAATGAAAAAGGAAAATCAGACAGCATAAGCAAAGTTACCAAATAATTATTTTAAACCTAGCTCTATAAGTAGATCCTTACAATTCTGAAACTCAAGAGTCTATAGATGCTGCTAGTAAAAGCAAAATTCATGGCAGAAATTACAGGATCTTTATTTAAATAATTCCCCATTCTAAATCAGAGGGAGGGAGTTCTCTGCTTCTCTTGGCTGGTTCCTTTATGTGACTTAAGAAGGTACCACAATATTTGAGTCAACGTAATTGTAGGAGAAAGCAGAGAAATAGGGAGGGGAAAAAGGGGGTGTACAAAGTGATTTGTAAAATGATTGCTCTTGTTTTTTCTATTAGGTTTTTTCCCTTTCCTTTTATGTTTATAATTTAGGGTTTAAATGCATTTTCGCCACAAGGAACATGCTAAAGCTCCAATTTGTGACTCCAGTATCTCTCGACTGGAATAGAAATTCGTCCCTTAATCCCTGATCAATTCTTGGCCCTGCTGGACAATTTGTGTAGTTCACCACCCACCTACTCTTAACGGTGACTCAAGGCCCAAGGCAGGTGAGAGGAATTCAAATGCGTAGGAAGAAGAGTAGACAATCGGTTTGGAGGAGTAGGAAATGAGTACGGAATTACCCTCTTCTACCCCAGGCAGCTTTCAAGTTAGAGTAGGAAGAGTAGGTGTTCAATCGCCTGGTCTGCTACTTAGTTAACTGACCACAGGCAAGTCAAAAAACGAATATGAGCTTCTGTTTTCCCATTATGGGGACAATATATCCACTACTTAACTCCAAGGGACTATGCAAGGAAAAAGTTCTCTCTAAAGATCTGAGGGCTATATGAATGTCAGTTACTGTTAACTTAATCGTCCCTTTGTCTCAATGAAGACAAAGAGCCTTCCTCTCTCTGTAAAAAGTACTCCCTAAGGAAAGCACTGTCCTTTAGAGGTGACATTGAGTAATGTCGTTAAAGCCTTGAATTCCTCCGTAAGCAGTAGCGGGAGGAGGGGGAGAGACAGAGACAAAGAGAGACACACACGCACAGAAATAAAACAGGAACAAAAGTTTTTTCTTGTCCCCCACTCCGGCCTCTGCAGGATGGAGAGTAAAAGCGGAAGGATACAAATGAGGAAACAAGAATACAGCTTGCTTGTGAGCTTCCCTCAAGCAGCTGTTGCATATTTGCTCTCGGAGGGACATGAAATATGTATTACATCTTTTTCCCATTTTGGTTTGTTCTTTGGCGAGGGTTCGGAGTGAATTTTGTTTTGGTTTTTAATAACTATTTCTGTGCTACACTTTCACATGTGATACAAAAGAGCATGACTGCACAGAGTACCAATGCTACAAAAAAAAAAGGCAGCGGGAGCACTGATTTTAGTGTCCGAAAATCCTGGGTTCAAGTTCTGATTGCTACTGCTGCGATATTGGATAAGTTGCTTGCCCACCGTGGGCTTCCCATCTATAAAAATGAAGAAGGTTGGACTAGATATCACCAAGATATTTTCGCAGTCTAAAATTTGGAGTTCCAATCAGATTTAAGTAACTAATTAATGTTAATAAAGGTCAAAATCTTAATAGGGCTTTAAGGTTTACAAAGTATTTTTACATATACTATTTCATTTGATCCTGACAACGATTCTGAGAGGTAGATGCTATTTTTATAGATGAAATTGAGGACAAAACAATAAGTATTTAAGTACCTTTTATGTGCCAGGTCCTAGAAGTGTCTGAGGCCAGACATGAACGCCAGCCAGTCTTCCTGACTTCAAGTCCCGAATTCCATCTACTTATGGTACCTAGCTGCACCAGGTGTTGATAGAATCCTATTTACACACAAAATGGGCCTCTGTGAAGCTGTTGGGCTTGCCCACCTCTTCACTAGCCAGAATAGCCCCACGTTGATTCAATCACCCCTGTTTAATGGCCAATAGCAAATTAGCACCATGTGGTTCGTCCTTGATTCAAAGGAAGCATCTAAAAGGCTTCCAAATAGTCTTAATAACCTTGGATATCATCTAAACCACTCCTTTCATTTTATAGAGGCCACTGAAGTGTCCTGAAGTATGGTTCAGACTAGATGGCCTCTGAGACTTCTCCAACTCAGACATTCTATGACTCTGCAAGGACCAAAAAGGTTTAGTGATATGGGTAAGATCCCACAGATTTAAAAAAGAGAGGGGGGCAGGATTTAAGGTTATCTGACATCAAATCTAACACTTTTTTCTCCATTCTACCATAATGTAGGTAGAGTGGAATATAATCAGTTTTGCCTTTTAGGGAGAGAGAGAGATAGAGAAAATGAAGAAAATTTGGAATGTGATTTAACTAGTGGGGGAAGGAAGAGGCTTCAGGTGAGGAAACTCCTTCCACTAAATCTTATCCATGACCCTCGGTAACTTATTGTCTTAGAGAATATCCTAGGACCTTGAGAGGCTAAAATGACTTACCCAGAATATTACAGGGCCCTTATGTACCAGAAACAGAAATTGAAGTCGGAACTTCTAGACTCCAGGGCTAATCTTGCATTCAACCTAGCTCTAGGCTTTGCTTTGTCAAATTCAAATTTGGTCTTTTCTGATTCATGAGTTAGTAAGTGCCTTTATGGAGCCAATAAAAGAGGAAAAGTGTTCTTTTATGCTGATTAAAAAAAGAAACAACTGCTGATCACGTTTAGGCTCTCTACATAACAATAACACTATCAGTTGAAAGGTAGAAAGAAAATATTAGAGGAATCTATGCTTCTCTATCTTTTCTAGGGGCTACCAAACTTTTTGTAAGGAGGAACCTTTTTTTCTTTTAATTTCTCTCTAGCAAGGTTGGGGAACCTGCGGCCTCCCCACCCCTGCCCTAAAATCATTGAGGTCACCAGAAGGAGAGATAGAAAGATTAAGGCATGTGGTGAAAGTGAATTCTCTGAGCTGCTTGGGAGATGAAAAGAGGAATAAAGCAAATGGGGAACTCCAAGGTTAGGAGTGTTGAGTTCCCTGTGAAGGTCTCAAGAACTTATACCTTCAGGTAAAAGGGCACTTTTCTTATAGGATAACCCTTTAAAGCAGGTCTGCACAACATCCGGCAAGAGGGTCAGCCTGCCAAAGGATTTCGGGCGCCAGATGCCAGTCACTGCACACTCTCTCCTTTGTCATGTGACCCAAGGCAACCAACCATCATCAGTCTGTCTGTAGTTATCTTTACTTGAAAAGTGAGCCACTAAAAACCTATCTGCCACAGGAGTAGTTTAGTTTAGCCTATTTTAATCTTGGCCTCTACTTCCTGCCAAGTTGTGCAGGTCTGCTGTAAATGGTAGTGCCAGATTGTGATTCCCATTTTACAGATGAGAACACTAGAGCTCAGAAAGATCAAGCCCAGCAACACAAATCTATTAAGTGCCAAAGATGGGACCTGAGGCCATGCTGTTTGATTCCAAGGACAGTCATATGTTTACTATGTCATGCTGCCCACTAGCCAAAGAGGAGGCATGCCAGCAGCCTTTGGCCACATATCTTGTCCTTGCTTGAAATGCTATCTAGGTATGACAATATCAGATCATCATTTTGATTTTATATCATGACTTGCCAAGAATGATCAGTTAGAAATTCCTAGTATGTCATGCTATAAAATCTTGATATTTCTATCAATAAAGTAAATCAATCATATTTGGTTTTAGATTTGCATGTGTGTTTGACATGAGGTAGACCAATTCTCAATCACTAACACCTCAGTGCATCACAATGACACCATTACTTGCAGTATTATCATCATCAACAGCAACTTGAATTCATTAGGCACCTATGAGTTGAAACTGATCTTGGGCACTGGTGAATGCAAAGAGGCATGAGGCACGGTCTTTGCTCTTGAGGATTTTACCGTCTAGCTGGGAAGACAGAACATAAAGATAATGGCATAAATAACTAAACTAAATACAACGAGAGATAATAGAGTTTAGAAAAAGGACTAATTCACCAGGACTGAGATAATTGGAAAAGCTGTCATGGAGGGAAAGGAATTTGAAAAGGACCTTGGAAATCATCTAAAATGTCAGTAAGTAGAAGAGTGGGACCAGCATCCCAAGTAGAAAGAATTGTTTGAGGAAAACTCAGAGGGAGGAGTGAACATGGTCTATCTGGAGGAAATTATATTTGTCTGATATTGGAGAAGTAGGTGGGGGCCAGATTGTGACACGGAAATGGGATATGGATAGGTGGTACCTGAGCAGAGCTTTGAAAGGACCTAAAGATTTTACTGGATAGAAGAAAAGAGTAATTCCAAGCATAAGGAACAGCCTATGCAAAGACACTGGAGGAAGGAGATGGATAATTTTTTATATAGTGACCACCCCAACAGTCAGTTTGACTGGAAAATAGAACCTGGGAGTAAGAGTAACAGCATGCAATAAACCTGGAAAGATAGAGTCTAAAGAACTTTAAAAATCAAACAGGTATTTTTATTGTGTCCTAAAGGCAAGAGGAAGCCCCCAACATTTATAGAACAGAGGGGCAACATGGTCAGACCTGAGTTTTATAAATATACTTTTAGAAGCTGTGTGGAGAATGGATTGTCAAGGGGAGATGCTAGACGCAACAAAACCAATTAGGAAACTATTGAAATAGTCCAGGAGAAAGGTAAGAAGGACTTGATCTAGGGTAGTTGATGTATGTACAGAAAAAAAAGATATTATGCCAGTTTACATGGAATTGATACAAGTATATAAGAACAAGAGCCATTCTCCAATGAACTGGGCAATGGATATGAACAGCTGATTCTCAAATGAAGAAAGTTAGGCTATCAGCAACCATAAGGAAAAATGCTCCACATCACTAATAATAAGAGAAATTTAAATTAAAACAATTCCTCACACCTCCTCCTATTAAACTCTACCTTACACCCATCAGGTTGGCAAAGATGAAAACTAAAGGACAATGACAACTGGTGAAAAGTCTGTGAGAGAATAGGCATACTAATATATGTTGGTAGATTCATGAATCCAAAGCAATTTGGACCAGAACCCAAATAGTCAATAACTTGTGCAGATCCTTTGACCCCTCAATGCTGCTAGTAGGCATATGCCCAAAAGAGATCAGAGAAAGAACATAAATGCAGTAAAATATTTACAACATCACTTCTTATAATAGCAAAAAAATAAAATTGAAACAAAGTAGGTTCCTTTCAATTGGAAAATTATAAATAAATTACAGTATAGCAATATAACAGAAAGTTACAATGCTAATAATGCGGGAAGGGGTAGATTCAGAAAAATGTAGAATGATTTTATGAACTGATACTGAGTTACTTGAGTAGAACCAGGAAAATAGCCTATAACAGGGACTACAGCATTTTAAGGGGAAACAACAGTGGAAGACTTTAGGGAAAAAAGGAAATAAGTATTAAGTATGCCAGACACTGCTTTACAAATATTTGATCCTCATAACCAGAAGAGGTAGGTACTATTATTATCTTCATTATACAGTTGAGGAAACCACAGCAAACAGAATTAAGTGACCTGCCCTAGATCACCTGGCTTGTACCTAAGGCAGGATTTCAAATAAGGTCTTCCTTATTCCCACTGGGCACTCTATCCGCTGCTCCACCTAGCTGCCTCCAGCTTAAGAACAATGCTGAATGAAATAAGCAACCATTACATGAAAAGACTGACCAAGATTGATTTTTCTATTCCCCGGGTAAAGAGGTGATAGCCACACCTATAGAGCTACAACATGGGATGTATATTTTCAGAAGTGCCAAGGTGGAATTTTTTTTGCTTGACTAAACTCAATTGTTAAACGGGACGGCTTTTATTGGGAGAAAGGGGTATTAGGTGGAGGTAATGCCAAAAAAATAAGAAAGAGAAGGAGGAGGAAAGAGGGGAAGGAAGAGAAAGTCAATGAACCATTTTTTTAATACACAGAGGAGAGTTTAGAAGGGGACACAGACAAACAAAGCAGTTACCAAGTTGAATGTAAAAATTCCCAAATGCCCTGAATCAGGTTAAAATGTAATTGTGGCGGCTAGGTGGCACAGTGTGTAGAGTGCTGGCCCTGGAGTCACAAGGACCTGAGTTCAGATACGGCCTCAGACACTTAACACACACAAACAAAAACGTAGCCGTGTAAACTTGGGCAAGTTACTTAACCCTAATTGCCCTCCAAAAAAAAAAAAAAAAAAGCAAAGAAAAGAAAATTTGGGGCGGCTAGGTGGTGCAGTGAGTAAGAGCACTGGCCTCAGAGTTGGGATGACCCGAGATCGAAACCGGCCTCAGAAAATGAGCACCCACACTTAAATAATGACTAGCCGTGTAACCTTGAGCAAGTTACTTAACCCCAATTGCTTTAAAAAAAATGTAATTGTGAAATGTTTAACAAAATAAAAGTATAATGTAACACAGATAATGTTAATTTGTAGTTTTCTAAGTCACTATCAGTCTATTTCTATATGAGTTTGACACTACTCATAAGCATATACTTAAAGCAATCAATCCATATTGGAGATTTATAATGTTATGCACAATTCTTTTTCTTTTCTTCCTTATATTAAGGAAGTATTTGTGTTTGTTGGTGTTTGTTCATTTCATAATAATAAAAAATTAAATATATATTGCATGTAAGTAAAATCAGGCACTTTGCAACTCATTGGATATGACAGGGGTGGAGGGGGTGAGAGAGAGAGGGGCAGACAGAGAAAGGGAGAGAGGAATTTCAGGTGACTCTAATATTGCAAATCTTGAAAGATGGAGTAGTGCTGCTATCCAAGGCTCCAATGTAATGAAAGTGAGAAGGAAAAAATCAGGGACCAGAATGATTATGAAACAGAAAAAGGGAGAGAGAGGCTTGTTTGGGTGAGTAGGGGAGAGATTCCAGTCTTGAACCCACCACGGGTTCATTCTTCACCCTTATTACAGGCAAGGTACCAGATAGACCACTGATATGTGGTTTCTAATAGTCTCTAACCTCCTATTGTGGCAATGGTACAACAAACTGCATCTCCTTTCTCCATACCTGGGGAAGGATAGAAAGGAAGAGCTTGCTAGGAGGGACTACTCCACATGACTACAGTCATATGACTACTATCATATGGACTATTACAATAAGCTACTAGTTGAACTCAGCTGTCAAATTGATCTTCCGAAAGTGTAAGTTTAACCATGTTATTATCCCTCTACTGAATCAACCTTAATCAATCAATGAATAAACATTTATTTAAACCCCATTGGCTCCCAATCCTCTGACTTTTAAAGGCTTCTGTAACCTGGTCTCTTCCTACCTTTCCTTACTCTTTACACTACCATCACCATCATTGTCACCACCATGTAATCTGCAACCCAGTGACACTGGCCCCTTTACTGTTCCTCAAACATGACAATCCACCTCCCAACTCCAGGCACTTTCACTTGCTATCCCCTATGCCTAGAATTCTCTCCCTCATCATCTCTTCCTCCTAACTTCTCTTGACTTCCTTTAAGTCTGAGCTAAAATCACACCCTCTAAGAAAGATTTTCCCTCACCCCCACTTAATTCTAGCTCCTTACCTCTGTGGATTATCTCCAATTTATCTTGTATTTATTTTGTTTGTATGTAGTTATTTACATGACATCTCCCCCGCTAAACTATATGTTCCTTGAAAGCAGAGACTGTTGCTTTTGCCATTCCTTGTAACCTCAGTGCTTAGAACAGTACCTAACACTAGTTCAGTTAACGCCTATCAGATATAAATAAAGTAAAGATGGGCAAGGGGCAATTTTAAATTTTAAATTACCTTCCAGATTTCAGTGTCTCTTTTATCCCATTCATGAACTCAAGACACTCTAATTCTCTAGCCCCTTTCTCTGATCAAAAGAGTAAAGGATCTGCACTTACACTTTAACAAACTATTCCAGTTGGTTGTAGTAACTCATAAAAATTCAATTCAACAAGCAGTGACTGAACTGCTTAATAGAGCTGAGGCAACCAAATAGTAGATAGTTTGGGAGGAAGGAAAATTTGGATTTCAAGTCCTGACACTGACATACACGAATTGTGTGACCATCAACAAATCACTTAACTTCTAAATGCACCCACACAACTCTCTAAAGTTAAAGTTCACATGAGTTAGGTTATTAATTTGAATTAGTAAAGGAAATTTCTCCACTGATAGTTACAAAAGAAATAATAAAATCACAGATCTACACAAAACAAATACTAAGATATGACATAAACCCTATTCCCAAGAAGTTTGTAATCTAATAGGGATGGGAGCTGGGGAGAGAAGTAAAGAACACATGCAAAAATAATAAAGCTACAAGGGAGAATGTGATCAGTGTAAAGCAGAGTTCTGGGCAAAATGTTTTGAGAAATTTGAAATTTGAAAGATTATTTTAGGTTTACTACTGACCCTATCTTCACAGGAGTAAGGATGGTTCTCTACCCAAGTTCCTTTCTGAACCTAGTGTTGCAGGACAGATGTAGTGTCATAGAATGAAGGGGAAAAAAGTCTGGAAAATGGCTTTACAAAGATTTTCCCTGGAACCATTTTATTTTGTTTTGTATAGACCTGCAATTTTATTAATCTAGAAAATTCCTGGTGAAGAATCTCCCTCTCTTCTACAACTTATAGCCTGAAATAGGTGCCTGGGACACTGAGAGATTGGGTGACTTACCCAAGGTCATACAGCCAGTTTATTTCAGAGGCAGAATTCAAACCCAGGGCTTACTGAGTCTGAGACCAACTCTCTAACCAAGACCTTTTCATAAATAGGACTGAGAATCTTGCTTCCCTGTTCTTCCACAAGAAAACAAACATGGCAATAGAAATACTATGTCCAGCCTCTCCAAGCTCCAGCCCTGGCGCCACTAACATGGCTAAACGTACCAAGAAGGTCGGAATTGTTGGTAAATATGGAACACGTTATGGTGCACCCCTCAGAAAAATGGTGAAGAAAATTGAAATTAGCCAGCATGCCAAGTATACCTGCTCCTTCTGTGGCAAGACCAAGATGAAGAGACGGGCTGTGAGTATCTGGCACTGTGGATCCTGTATGAAAACAGTAGCTGGTGGCGCATGGACCTACAATACCACCTCTGCAGTCACAGTCAAATCTGCCATCAGAAGACTGAAGGAATTGAAAGACCAGTAAAATCTTATCAAATGTCTATAGCCCATAGTCCAACAATAAATGGGTTAATTTATTGAATAAAAAAAAAGAAATACTATGTCCAGTGTAATCACTCTTTTCCATTCACTTCTAAATGTTAATTTAATTCTCTCAAATGAAAACTTCAACTTTCTAAATGAAATGGGAAAGGTAGAGGACAATGACATACATTAATGTTCTCACCCTGTGCTCATGTGTGAATCCCTTAGTTTTTCTGAAAAGATTCACTCCTGATGAATCATAACACAAAAGCATGGTAGATAATTGCTGGTTAGAAGACCTAGCTCCAAAGTCACTTATTGCTGTAGAAATAAACTAAAGCAATTACCTGAGCAAACAGGGATTTGCCCTGGACACAGGTGTTGCTAAAGTAAAATGAGATGCCTTATTTTCCCCAATTCCCCTTCTGATACGCAATTACCCACCTTGTTTATTTTTTTCCAATCTAATCATTAAATGGGTACCTATGACAGCCCAGTAGCTCTTAATAAAACATCCGTCTTTTTCTGCTTGGACAAATCTGAGCAGTTAAAAATATTTTCTTCATTCCTAAAATGGATCAACTCACAAGCTGATGCTACCTAATGTTTGCCTTTATAGCATAATTTGAGAGTTGAATTAAACTACAGAAACCATCATGCACTGAAGCCAACCAGGCAGGGATGAAATGCAGCTACCAAATGTAATCAGTATTAAAAAAGAGAGAGAGAGAGAAATCATAGCAATAGATGTGGTCTACTTCAAGTTCACAAAGCATTTTCTGTACATTCTCATTGTAACCTCAAGACAATCTTATAAGTAGGTACTATAGACATTATTCCCATTTTATAGACGATAAAGCTGAGTCTTAATGAGGGGAATCATCTTGACTGGGGTAACATAGCCACTAAATATCACAGTTGGTATTTGAACATAGATCCTTTCTGACAGTGGTCCTGAACTTTATTCACTACACCATGGAAACAATATACCCACACGACCCCTACAAAAAAGAAGGAAAGAAGGAAAGACATGCCATTTGGAGTAGGAAGAAAGTAATCTCAGGGTTTTCTGTATTGCTAAGCCACACAAGAAAAAGGGAGGGGGGGAGGAATGCCAGCAAAACACAAAACTGAAACTGAGAAATCTGAAACAGGAGCAAAGCCTGCCCCCAAACTAGACAGAGGCTGAAAGTTATTTACCTTTGAGTCACTAGGTAGTGACTTCCCAACCCCATCCAAAGCCAACCCCACCCCACCCCACCCCACCCACCCACTCACTCACCAGAAAGCAAGCTTTCCTGGCAGTACTAGGGACTCAATCAGTAATCATGCCGTCTGTCACCTCACCATGTGTCGTGAGAAAACCACAATTAGTCCCCAAACTCTGACAATTAGTTAGGAAAACAAATTCTCTTGGGGCATTTTCTGGGGACTGGAAATCGGACAAATGGCCACTTACCAGTATAGGAAGTTGCTAAATAAACAATCATCATCCTTCAGACCGGAAAAGAGAAAGCAGTTGCAGGGAGACCTCACAGCCAAGGAGATGAGAGATGGGTCAGACAGTTAGTCCATGAAATCTGCTCAGAGGCTAAAGGTGCCTCTCCTTCTTGGGGCCACTGTTTCTACTGCTGCTACATTGAAGACCTGGTTTATCTTCTAGTAACAAAAGGAAATTCCCAAGAGCCTGCAACTCTCAGTGATGGCTTCCTCTGTGCAAGGAGAGACCTCAGAGAGAGATGAAGTGTGCCTACTTACTTGTGAGGGGCACACTCCCACGTTTTCTGGTCCAAACTTTCAGCAACACTAAAGTGAAAGTGATAAATGCATATTCTAGGTATTTCTACCTGTTTCTATAGTGATAGATAGGCTAATAGAGGCACTTTAAAAGAAAAGAGTGCAGCCTTCAGATGAATGAAAGCAAAGCGTTCTTAAGTAATATTTAATACAGCACACTGACACTTCTCCTTCTCCAGCTTCCCCACCTTCGACTCACAGGAAATGTATATTAACCCTGACATTGCCAAAGGGCCAATTCAAATCAGTAGGATCCATTATTGGTGGGGGGGTTGACCCTCTCATCTTGGTAGCATCTGTTCTCCTTGATGAAGACAACCAACCACTATTAGCAAAGAAGGAATTTGACTGTGGTATAAACAAACAGGTCCCATTTGAGTATCTAATAGGCTTTAGCTCATGTAGCTTTGATTAGAAGGGGAGGGTCTTTTTATTTTTAAGATAAAAGTTATTAACCCTAGTGTGAAGTAATTCCAAAGCCATTTGGGTATATTTGCAGCATCTTGTCAGACTTGCTGGTTTAAATGAACTGATTACTTGATATATGCCATCATTGGTACAGAGCTTGGCTTTATATTGAGGCCTAGATCAGACAGAACGGTATGCCTATAGGGGGTTACAACCCACAGTTTAAGAAGCGCTGAAGGGGTCAAGAGTGGAAAAAGTTTAAGAAGCCCTGGATACAGGTGGGAGGGGCCCAAAGCCACTGGTATTAGTAAAGCTGAAAGAAATTCATAGAATCTTAGAATTAGAAAGAATACCTTAGATATCACCCAGTCCAAGACCTCCGCTTTAATGGACTGCAAAGAAAAGGTTTCTAGAATAGTTATTTGGACAGAGAACACTTCAAAGAAACCTGAGGAAAAGTTAAATGCTAGGGTTATTAGTGAGGAGTAGCAAGAAGTCTTAAAAACTTTAAAATTCTAGTTCTACGAAAGTAGGCACATTACTTCAATTTAAAGGTAGTTAATTAAACAGAATATAGAATAGTAGGGCAAATATCAAGGAATACAATACGGCCCCCCAACAAGACCACAGCCATACGTACACAGCCAACAGTAAGGGGGGGGGGGGGTGTTGCCTAAGTAATTTATGTACCCAGGGTTTCATTCCAACTGAAATATTTCTCTGCCTCCAAAGTTACTTCTTTTTCTTCTTCACAGAACTGCTGATGTCGATTGCTAGTCTGCAGACATCATCCCCTGGGCTGCTTTATCCATTAAGCAGCTGTATACTAGTTCTCCAATGTGCTGCTACTGCCATCTACTGGTTCTTTACCAAATTGCAGCAGCTATTGAGCTCTTCGCTGAAGGGAAGTCCTTATACCGGGTTGTAAATGCAGCCCATAGCTCCTCAAGGCTAGTTTAGTTCTTTTGTGAGTAATATCCACAGCCTCATCCAGTCAGCAAAGTAGTTCTGTCTTAGTTCAGATCAATCTTTTGAATTGTTTTTTTCCACTTTAATAGCAACTTTCTCCACCCACTTGATATGTGAATTGGAGTAACTAAATTCCTTATAACTATCAATATGCCTCTCCCTTTATGTTAACACTGAAAACATGAAGATTACTCTCTGGCTTCCGTTAGGAAGACTAGATTAGGTGGAATAGATCTGTCAACTTTTATCTTGTATTGCTGCAACTTAATTACTGTTCTCCCTACATTTGTTTCCTACATTGTGATTAGTCCATTGTGGACCATTTCTCTTCCAGGCATTAAAAAAAATAAATAACCAGGGGGTGGCTAATGTGGCACAGTGAACAGAGCACCAGCCCTGGAGTCAGGAGGATCTGAGTTCAAATCCAGCCTCAGACACTTACCACACACACACCAAAAAAAAAAACTAGCCGTGTGACCTTGGGCAAGTCACTTAACCCCAATTGCCCTCCAAAAAGAAAAAAAAAAGTCAAGACAGTTTGCTACTCCTACTTGTCTGAATATCAGTTATTTCATTTAGTTGACTAACCCTCCATTCACAATGGCAACCTTCTCCTAAATCTCAGTCATTAGAAACATCCTTGTGCTTGGACAATTATGTCGTTTCCTATGTGAAATTTTTTACCATTAAGAAGACTTTTACTTTAATGGTGAAAGCTTCCATAGATCATCCTTTTTTATGCCTCTATGAGTAAGAATTACCTAAGTTAGGTTTTAATTATTACTCACATAATTTTTTAAGATAAAAAAATAGAAAGATGGGGGTGGAGAGAGTAAGTGAGGAAGGAGAAAGACATTGGTTTGATTGCTAATCCCTTATATAGAAATTTTTAAAATAAAAACTGGAAATCACATGTTTTCAATCATGTAGAAATATGTGAATGTTCCACTCAAGTAGGAACAGGTTTATGGTGCTATACACACTAAATTTATAATAAATATTTCACAGAATGACAAGTTGGAAGGAACCAAAGAAGTCATCACAACTGACCAAGAATCTTCATGATTAATAACTGGTCATCCAGATTAGTCTTGAAGACTTCCAAGAAGGGGCAATCCATTCTTTATTGATCCATAGCTCACTTTCGTGGCTTCAATTTTTAGGTAGCTTCTCTCCACATCAAATGGCCACTCTGCAACTTTTGTCCATTGCTCCTGGTTCTAACCTCTGAGGATAAACCAAATGGGGCTAATTTCTTTTCCAGATGACGGGACTTCAAATACTTAAAGACAGCCATCATGTCTTTAGAGGTATCTAGGTGGTAGAATAGATAGAGTGTGGGCCCTGGAGTAAGAAAGACCTGAGTTCAAATCTTACAAGTTGTGTGACCCTGGACAAATCATTTAACCTCTCTTTGCCTCAATTTCTACTTCTGTAAAGTGGAGTTAATAATAATAACTGCCTCGATATAATATTTCTATAGTGCTTTGCAAATCCTAAAGTGTTACATAAATACTAGTGATGGTGATGATGAGATGATGTCCAAACTAAGTCTTCTCTCCTTCAGACTAAATTCCAAAGTTCCTTCAAATAATTCTGGTAGGTTATGGTTTCCAGTCCTCTTATCATCCCTAACATTCTCTTATGAATGTGCTTGTTAGTATGCTTCCTAAAATGTAGTGCCCAGAATTGAACTCCCGATGTGTGATCTGACCATGGTAGAGTACAACAAAACTGTCACTTCCTCTTCCTGAATACTCTGCCTCTCTTAATGCAGCTGAGGATAGCATTAGCTAGTTTGACTGCCATGGCATATGGGAAGGTCATATTTATTAAGCTTGTACTCCACCATAAACCCCCAAATCGGTTTTATATAAATGGTTGTCTATGTCCTCGTGAATTTTATTTGTTTAACCCACATGTTAAATTTCATCTTATCCAATTTTGCCCATCAATCTAAATTGTCAAGATATTTTTTGGATTCAAATTCTATCACCTAGCACATTGCCCTCATAGCTTTGTGATATCTGTAAAAATGACAAGTACATTTTTTGTTCTTTTATCCAAGTCATTAATAAAAAAATGTAGAGCAGCACAGGCCAACATGAGATCCCTGAGGCACTCTACTAGAAACTTTCCTCTAAGTTAATATCAACCTATTGACCTATTAATTTCCCACCAGGTGGCACTCCTTTACACTGGACTCTGTTATGCCTCCAGGAATTTCATCATCAGGAACTTATCCCATAGGAAAACTGATCATCCTTCCAGATTGCATCAACCTTGATGTTCATAACTCAAGTATACTAAGTATCCTCTGTCCCTCTGAGGTATCCCTCTACTAGGGATAGGAAGATACTATCTTCATAGCTGTCTCCACCCACAGCCTATTTTTGTACTGCCCCAGTAAGCATTGGACCAGATTTGGCCCTCAGATTATAGTTTATTGACCCCTGATTAGACTGCATCCTTCCTCACTCAAAAAATTTCAGTGAATCTCTATTGCCTACATAGAATAAAATAATATTCTCCTTATTCCATCAATGAAGGCCTTCCACAGTCTGTCTCCAAACTACATTTCCAGTATTATTTCATACTACTACTTTTCATTCACACTATATTGTTTATTAGTAGCTATTATCTCAACTTTTCCACACTATTTTTCCCATGCAAGCAGACTACTCACCATGTCTAGAAAGTATTCCTTCCTTATCTCTACCTATTGAAATGTTTCAAGACCCAAAATCTGGTATCACCTCCTCCACAAAACCTTCCTCCATTCCCCTCAGCTGAAAGTGGTCCTCTTTCCTCATATTTTCCTAGGACACATTGCTTAATCTATCCTCTGACCCTATTATATTCTATTTTATATTATATTTGTGAGCTTGTTTTACTTTTTAGACTGTAAGTTCCTTGAGGGTAGGAACTACAATTTTTTTCATCTTTGTATTCCCACCATATTACCCTTGCATATAACAAGTGTTAATAAATTCCTTGAATTGAGCTGTAGAAAGAACATCAGACTTCATATCAGACTTAAAGATCTTAGGCAAATAACTTAATTTCTTTGAGTCTAATGTTCCTTACGTGTTAGATGGGTCTAATAAAGGTCATGTAAAATTGTCCCAACCAATTATCATTTGTCAAGAGCTAGAAGGGATCTCAGAGGCCCCGATTTACAGTTGAAACTGAGACCCAGAAAAGTCAAGTAACTTGCCCAAGATAACACTAAAACCAACTACTGTATTAAATTTGGGACTATCTATAGCAGCATCCTTCAAATGAGCCTGAGCACTGGTTTAGTTCAGCTTTGAGGTTTTATCTTCCTTCTTCCTTAGGGTTGTTAAATATTACAGAGAATTATTAAGCACTTAATACAAATAGTTCACTGATTAGCAGGCTGACCTTATTAGAAGCAACCCCACCCACAAACAAGAAATCTTAAGTTAAAAATTAACCTACCTTGCTACTTTCTAAAAACAAAATAAAGAAGAGTTATGGGGGAAGGGAGAAATGAGATTATTTTGAATTTTTTACCAAATTTCTTCAAGCTCAAAGACACTATTCCATTAGTTATCATCCTTCTCCAGAATCTTCAAGAAGGAAATAGCAAGAGAATTTAGTTCCTGATTCCCCTGACTCCAGATCTAATCAATTACTGAACTTGGATTAATTATTTTTCCATTTCTCTGTTCCTCGGGGAAGATAAATTATACTTTCCTTAGAAGTAGTTAAGAGACTGTTATTTTTTACAAAACATCATGGTTTTGTGACCCTGGGAACCTCTCAGTGCTTAGGGAACTCTCTAAGATTATAAATGGCAGAGAAGGTGTATACCTTCATTGATAGAGGGTTTTCTCACCTGGCAATTCCCTATACCAATGAAATCACAGGTCTAGTTCCTGTCCTTATTCCTTCTTATGTCCAAACACATCTTGGGCTTCCATCTATAAATGAAACTAGAGGTTAAATGATTCCTGGAGAAAAAAAAGAGTTAATACCTCTTCCTGTCCCACTTTCTAGTATTTCCTGTAGTCTTTGATGCTTGTTCATCAAACCTCAACCACACCATCCTTCCCCCTCCACAAATGAATGAATGAAAAAAGTATTTAAGTGCTTTCTAAGTACAAATAAATGTGCCAAGTGTTAGAAATTCAAATAGAAAAATCAGGACGACAATTCTCAAGAAGCTCTCCTTTTTATATGAATGTAATGGAATACCATTGCTCCATAAGAAATGAAGAGCAGACGAACTTCATATCTACCTGGAGAGGCTTATACGAACTGATGCTGAGTGAGAAGAGCAGAACCAGGAGAAATGTGTACACAATTACAGATACAACGTATGTATGACGACCAACTTTGATAGACCGGACTCTTCTCAGAAATGCAGTCCAAAAGACTCGTGATGGAGAGAGATGTCTACATTCAGAGAAAGAACCAGAAAGAACAGAGTTTGAATGCAGATTGAAGCAAACTACCCGCTCTTTCTTTTTCTTGTTTGGTTTGGTTTCCTCTTTCCCATTGTTCATTCCATCTGTTATAATCCTTTATAACCTGACCAATGTCTAATGTGAAAGTATCTGCAGACCCTATACTTAATTGTATGCTGCCATGGGGGGTTGGGGGGAAGGGAGGGAGGAGAAGAAAATTTGAAACTCAAAGAAATGGGGAACTGAATCTTGTAAACTCAAAGTAAATGAACAAATTAATGAAGACCAAAAAAAATGTTTTAAAAGAAGAAGACCAGCAGCAAAGCAGATAGTAATGCTTTTTCTTTAATGTCATTTCCAATGATAAATCCATATCCATTTAACCATTTGACAATGCCAAGGACTTTGGTGATAGAAACTTCCTTTTCTGGGTCTTCAGTATTTGTGACTGCTAAGCAGAAGGGGAACTGACAGGCCCCCTTGGTGATTTGATATGTCAGATCTCCAAACCTCAGATCTATTAGTGTATCCAAGGAGCTCAGCCTAGCTCAGTCCAAGCCAGTGTTCCCCAGAATTCCATTGGATAATTCCAGATCTCTTTATAAATTAATTTTAAGCTTAAATAATCCACATTTAACCATGCAGAAATTCAATTAAAGTTTCAGCAACCATTTTAAATCAACTATTATGTACAAAATAGCATGGAATAGTAGATAGAGAACTGGCCTTGAAGCCAGTAAGACCTGGGTTTGAGGCTTACCTCTGACATATACTGGGGTCATCCAGGGCAAGTGACAAACTCTTAGGCTCTAGTCAACTCTCTAAAACTATGAATTACAGAGAAGTTGACAACTTGAATTAGTAGAGGGAGCTTTCTCACCTGTGAGTCCCCTATACCAACAAACTCAAGGTCCAAATCCTATCAATATTCCTAATGTAAAGTATTAAATATAAACCCTAGGGTTATAAAAGATGAAAAATGGGGTATATCCTCTCTTCACAGAGGTTATAGTCTAATAGGGAAGATATCTCTTACACTTTTGCTATAACTGTCCCCTTCCAACTTTATTTCACTAAAAGCTAAGTTGTATTTTGTTCTGCTTGGAATGGAGTTTGGAGAGGGGAGAAATGGAGGGTGGAGTGGTACTGCATTAGAAAGATACAATTAGCCATGTCCAATTGACTATGCCTATACTTACAAACCTCACAGATTTGTATTGTGAAAATCAAATGAAATAATTGATATAAAAGTGTGCTCTGTACAATATTTTGTAATTTTAAATCAAATATTAGCAAATAGAATAAAATAGCATAAAAAATTATAACATCAATATAATGTTATTTTATTGTGCCATAAGAAATAATGAAATAAACAGTTTCAGAAATTTGAAAGAAATCTATATACTGTAGCAGACCAAAGTGAGCAAAACTAGGAGAACAATCTATACAATGAAAACATAATTTATGAGAAAAATAACTTTGAAAGACTTCATAATTCAGATCAGTGCAATGATAAACCACAAGTCCAAAAGAATGAAGACAAAACATGTCACCTCTTGAAAGAGGTGATGAACTTAATATGATGAAAGAGACATATTTTCAGGCATGGCCTATTATGGGGATTTATTTTTGCCAGATATATATTGAAGGAGCTTTTTTCTAATTTTCTCAATTTGGTGGAGAAAGAAGGGAGAAAAGGGGGGGGGGTGGAGCCAAGATGGAAGAATAGAAACAATGCGTCCAAGGCACTCTTCCCCCATATCACCTCCAAACTATGTAAAAGGGGACTCTGAACAACTTCTGGAGCTCCAGCACCCACAGAATGACACAGAGAAGCTAACCTCCCGCTGAGGACAGCCCAGCAGCCCTGTAGGAAGGACCAGCACAGCGCTCTGGGAGCCTGCAGCACAGTGTGCAGCTCTCGGAGAGCCAAGCCCAGGTCCATGTGAGCCGCGGTTTTAGCCCCAGGGTGGCTGGGCTAGCAGCCAGCTGGAGGGACCCCAGAACACCAGCAGCTGTGGCAATTCCAGAATTATCAACTCAGATATGCCTAGGACAAAGTGAGAGGTTAGTGCCCTATGGACTTTGGGACCAGTATTTGGGGAATGCATCGGCTTCCTCCCCTGGGGGCTAGAAGCCACTGAGGAGGCTACACCATTTTGTAGTTTTCAGTGGAAGCTCCAGCTCCTGGCCTGCAACCTGTAGGGAGATTCAGCAATCAGTCTTGAGGGTTAATCGTTCTTGCTTTAACCTCCCTGGATCTGGATTGTGATCTGGGGGCGAAGGTCTGGGGTGGGTATCCAGCTTGCCAGAAAGCTTTGAAGACCCCAACATTCTGGACAAAAGCTCCCCTGTCTGGTGGCAGAGTCCTACTGTGGCAAAAAGCCCAAAAGTCAAGTAATTAAGTGGCAACATGTCAAGGCAAAGGAAACAAAATAAACAGAAAAACACAACATTAGACTCCTATTTTGGGGGCAAAGAGGATCGAAGCATAGAACAGGAAGAGGACTGTGAGGGCAGAAATCCTCCTCCCAAAGCCCCAAAGGAAAATATGAGCAGGTTACAGGCCATAGAGGACCTTAAGAAGGACTTTAAAAATCAAATAAGAGATTTGACTTGTTTTCCTTGCTTAGGAGACTACAGAGTCTAGGGTGAGTGGGGTGAAAAGCCCGGATGTTTATCTAGTATTACCTCTGGAAATGAATGTGTTTTTTAAAGAGAAACTTTAAAGGAGAAAGTAAAGTACTGGGAAGAGGAGGCCAGGGGAGGGGGAGAGGGTCCGCAGTTCTTCTGGGGAGTCTTCACAGAGTATGTCCCGCTCATTCAGGATACCCGTGTGGTTTCAGTAAAGAACAAGGGGCAGGTAGTCTGGGAAAGCAGCGCTGCAAAGAAGTCTGTCCTGCCTGGTGGTGGAAGAAGCGCGTTAATGAGGAACTGACTTGTTCCCGGCGGTGTAGATGGAGATGGACGAAAGGCGGAAGGACTTCGGGGAGCAGCGCTGCATGACCAGAGGCAGTTTTACAAAGGCAGGGCAACAGCAGGAATCTGAACTGGCTATATATTTTTTTCATTATTCCCCTTGAAATTAAGCGTTATACAACTAAATATGATAATACCAGTGATAACTACTAGTATTACAGGAATTAAAACAATTTCAAAGAAAAAAAAAATCAAATAAGAGAAGTGGAGGAAAAATTGGGAAGAGAAATGAGAAGGATGCAGGAAAAGTATGAAATGAGGGTCAACAGCCTGACTGAGGAAAACAACACCTTAAAAATAGACTAACTCAAATGGCAAAGGAGGCCCAAAAGGGCAATGAAGAGAAGAATGCCTTAAAAAGTCGAATTTGCCAGATGGAAAAAGAATCTTAAAAGTTCACTGAGGAGATTCATTCCTTCAGAGTTAGACTGGAGCAAATGGAAGCTAGTGACTTTATGAGAAATCAAGATGCTGTTAAGCAGATCCAAACAAATGAAAGATTAGAAGGCAATGTGAAATATCTCATGGGAAAAACCACTGACCTGGAGAATAGATCCAGGAGAGACAATTTAAAAATTATTGGACTACCTGAAAGCCATGATCAAAGAAAGAACCTAGAAATCACCCTTCAAGAAATTCTCAAGGAAAACTGCCCTGATGTTTTAGATCCAGAGGGCAAAATAGAGGTTGAAAGAATCCACCGATCACCTCCTGAAAAGATCCCAAAAAGAAAACTCCCAGGAATATTATAGCCAGGTTCCAGAATCCCCAGATCAAGGAGAAAATACTACAAGCAGCCAGGAAGAAACAATTTCAATATTGTGGAAACACAATCAGAATAGCCCAGGACCTGGCAGCTTCTACACTGAGGGATCGAAGGGCATGGAATATGATATTCCAGAGGGCAAAAGAACTGGGAATGAACCCAAGGGTCACCTACCCAGCAAAACTGAGTATTTTGTTTCAGGGGAAAATATGGTCATTCAGTGGAATAGAGGACTTTCAAGCATTCTTGAGGAAAAAACCAGAGTTGAATAGAAAATTTGACATCCAGACACAAGAAGCAAGAGATGCCTGAGAAGGTAATCAGGGAAAAGAAATCAAAAGGAACTTATCAAAGTTGAACTATTTACATTCCTACATGGAAAAACAATAACTGTGACTGATGAAATCTTTCTCACTATGAAAATAATGGAAGAAGGGTGTATGGTCATATGAATACATATGTGAATGTGTGTATATATGTTTACAGTTATACATGGAGAGAGGGCATAGGTTGAATTTGTTGGGAAGGGAGGATACTCAAGGGGTGAAATTATGAGGTGAGAGAGGAAAGTGGCAAGAGGAGATGGGGAGAGACAGGGTAGGGTAAACTATCTCATGTAGAAGAAGCAAGGGGAAGGGAAGAATAGGAAGGCAAAAAGGCAAAACCACATTCTCATTGAATTTGGTTCAGGAAGAGAATGACATACATACTAAATGGGATATCTCAACCTGCAGCAGAATAGGGGGAAGGGGGATGAGAGGAGGGATGATGGATGGGAGGGCATTCTTGGAGGGAGGGGAGGTTGGAAGTACCCACCATAGAAGAGGGACAGGATCAAGTAGGGAATAGACCAGGTGGGGGGTGGGATGGGTGGGAGGGAATTATAAGCAGTCTTGTCCAATATATCTACTATGGTAATATTTTGCATAGCTATACATGTACGACACATACTGAATTACTTATCTTCCCAGAGGTAATGGGTGGTAAGGGAGAAAGGGAATGGATCTGAAATTCGAGGTCTTAAAATTAAATGTTTCAAATATATATAAATACTATTATCAATACTCTTTTGCATGTAATTGGGAGATAAGATGTGCAGGCATTGGGGCACAGAGATTCACCTTGCTCTAATGGAAAAGTTGAAGGGGGTATGGGAGAAGATATGGGAGAGAGCAGATTGGAGGAAGAGATATCTTGTGGGACTGCTATTCTGGGATGGTGGTTAGGGGGAAAACGGGGGAAAAAATTGTAACTCAAAATCTGGCGGAAATGAATGATGTAAACCAGAAGTTAATAAAGCATTTGTTTAATTAAAAAAAAAAGAAGGGAGACGAGGGTAGTGACGGGGACAGATTAATTTTTTAAAATACTTGTTATTTTAAAAAATTAAATTGGGAAGGCTAGGTGGTGCAGTGAGTAGAGTGGCCGGCCCTGGAGTCAGAAGGACCTGAGTTCGGATCTGGCCTCAGACACTTAATGCACACACAAACAAAAACCTAGCTGTGTGACCTTGGGCAAGTTACTTAACCCCAACTGCCCTCCAAAAAGCAAAAGAAAAGAAAAAAATTAAATTAATTCATGAAAATTAATCTAAAAACTATATAAAGTTAAATGAGCAGTAACTCTCATTAGATGTATTTTAAGGGTTTTGGATAACTTTGACATAAGTTGTCATAGTATTTATGCTGTTACTTTTTTTTTAACAATTTGACAGGATTGCTACACAATCTTAACCTGTGTGCTTCAGCCTATCAGGCTGACAAACTAATGCATTTCTACCCTCTCACTACACAGAGAAAAGTGATTTAGGATTTCATTTGTTAGGTCATCATAATGGAAGTTTATGACTGCCGTAAAGAAAACTGGCTGCTCTTTTTGTAGTGACAAAGAATTGGAAATCAAGGGGATGCCCATCAATTGGGGAATAGCTAAACAAGTTGTGGTATATGAATGTAATGGAATACTATTGTGATATAAGAAATGAGGAGCAGACAGACTTCATAATAACCTGGAGAGACCTATAAACTGATGCTGAGTGAGAGGGGCAGAACCAGGAGAACTTTGTATACAATTACAGACACATCACATTGTGATGACTAACTTTGATAGAATGGGCTCCTCTCAGCAATACAAGGTTAGAAGACAACTCCAAAAGACTCATAATGGAAAGGGATGTTCACATCCAGAAAAAGAACTACAGAGTTTGAATGTAGATTGAAGCAAACTACTTGCTCTCTCTCTTTTGTGTTTTGTTTTATTTTGTCCCTTCTTTCTCATTGTTCACTCCATCAGTTATAATCCTCCTCTACAACTTGACTAATGTTCAATGTGAAGATATTTGTAGAACCTATATTTGATTGTATGCCACCATGGGGGAAAGGGGGAAGGAGAGGGAGGGGGAGAAAATCTGAAACTCAAGGGATTGTGGAACTGAATGTTGTAAACTAAAAGTAAATAAATAAATTTAAATTAAAAAAAAAAGAAAACTGCTGCAAAATATTGATGTCACCATAATAATATAAATAGGAATATTACATAAAGAAAAATTGGATTTAGGGCTGGAAAGGGTCTTAGAGGTTTTAGAATCCTTCCCTCTTGTTCTAAAAGTGAAGAAGCTAAGATCAGAGAGTTTAAGCAGTTTACCCAAGATCAGAGAGCAAATTTGTGACAAGGCAGAGACTAAAGCCTACTCCTCCTAACACCAAACTAGTACAGTAGGCTTCCCATGACCCCATGCTACTTTCCCCTATCAAATACTTTGATCAAGAAGAAAAGCACCATTTCAAGCTAGAAGAGATGTTAGAGGTCATTGACTCTAATCTTATTTTACAGATGATAAAATTGGGACCCAGAGACATAAAGTGATTTGCCTAAAACCACACAGGTACCATGTGGCAGGACTGGGATTTGAACTTCAGTGTCCTGTGACTCCACAATCCAGTTCTGTTTCCACCATACCATACTTCTAAGCGTTCTACAATATAAGCAATCTCCCTCATTGATATAGCTACCACACATCATTACCCCAAAGTTCCAAAGAATTAAATAGGACAGTTTAAATAATTAGACAGTTTCTAATGCTCTGTATATACATTTCAATGATAGATGGGTCAGTTCTTTTTTATTCCACTTTGAATATAGATCATTCACATATCAAAGGTCCTCTTCTTCCCTGTTTTTGAGGTAGGTATGGCACTTATATGAACACAGTGAGATGGGACAGCCGAGCTTAGAAATCTCCTGATTGTCTTGATTACTGCGATTGATGCTAACCATGCCTACTCAGTCATGGAGTTTAAGTAAACAGGACCACCCTCATCCACTTTTACAGTAGGATTTATGGAGGCCATGTGTCTGGCGCTCAGTAGTATGTGAGATTATGCAAACCAGTGATTATACAGAAAGCATTGTAGTGTAACGCATTCTTTAATTTTTCACAGACTCCAAAGACCCATTCTTCCATTTGCTGGTTATCTGTGCAAGTTTAGGTTGCAAGGGTATAAGCAAGATAAAGGCAAGCACCTTACAAGTGTACCCTTTGGCTCTATTGGTGAGAAGCTGAGCCAAGCACAAGTGAAAAATTAAAAATCTAGTCCACCTTCCATATGTTTTTTTTTTTCACATGATGACAAATATTCTGATACTATTGTTCATGCCACATCTGCACATTAGACTGGGTTTTTTGTTCTTCATGTTGTTTGTTTGTTTGTTTTAAGTTTCATAAGTAGGCATTCAGTAAATTTTGGTTGAATGTGAATTTAAACTGAGTATTCCCACCCCAAACCCTGTTATTTAACACAGAATTTATTTTGATGACCTTGTTAAGCAGAAAAACAAAATAATATCTTGTTCTTTAATGTAGGCATTATATAGCAGTTAGCCTATTGCTACTACTCCTTTGAGGAGAGAGGACACAATGTGTATGGAATCCTACATATAACATAAGACGTTTTCAATACATTGGTTAGTTTTGTTGAACTCTTACCTTTTCTCTATCTTATATTACCTGTTATCAGGGAAGGCTCTCTGGAAGAAATACATTGGAAAATGCAAATGATGTAAGAATATAAATATAAACACAAATTTATTTTTAAAATATAAGTAAATAAACTGAACATTATATTAAGGTTAATGAAAAACAGAAATGAGGGAGGCATAGGGGTAAGGGCATAATAGTGAGGTTTCCCTTCTATTTATACCTCTATGGAGGGATGTCTTAAGAAAATACAATGTAAAATCTGAATTTATAAGTATGTAAAGTAAGGAATAGTGATTTGTCTTACAACTATGATTCAATTTACAAATAACAATAGAATGTAATCTACCTGAGGGTAGTAACTGTTGTAGTTTTTTTTTTTTTGTCTTTGTATCCACTGTACCTAGATCAGTGTCTTGCATATAGTAGGCAATAAATTCTTTTTTTTTTTTCTTGAAGGATGATTTCTAGATTCTTTCTTTGATCATGGCTTTCAGGGAGTCCAATAATTTTAAAATTATCTCTTCTGGATCTATTTTCCAGGTCAGTGGTTTTTCCTATGAGATATTTCACATTGCCTTCTATTCTTTCATTTGTTTGGATCTGTTTAACAGCATCTTGATTTCTCATAAAGTCACTAGCTTCCATTTGCTCCAGTCTAACTCTGAAGGAATGAATCTCCTCAGTGAGCTTTTGAGATTCTTTTTCCATCTGGAAAATTTTTAAGGCATTCTTCTCCTCATTGCCCTTTTGGGCCTCCTTTGCTATTTGAGCTAGTCTATTTTTAAGGTGTTATTTTCCTCAGTCAGGCTGTTGACCCTCATTTCATACTTTTCCTGCATCCTTCTCATTTCTCTTCCCAATTTTTCCTCCACTTCTCTTATTTGGTTTTTAAAATCTTTCTTAAGGTCCTCTATGGCCTGTAACCTGCTCATATTTTCCTTTGGGGCTTTGGGAGGAGGATTTCTGACCTCACAGTCCTCCTTCTGTTCCATGCTTCGATCCTCTTTTCCCCCAAAATAGGAGTCTAATGTTGCATTCTTCTGTTTATTTTGTTTCCTTTGCCTAGGCATGTTGCCACATAATTACTTGACTTTTGGGCTTTTTGCCACAGTAGGACTCTGCCACCAGACAGGGGAGCTTCTGTCCCAAAAGTTGGGGTCTTCTCAACTGCCGGAGGTATTAGTTGGGTGGCCTCCCTGAAGCCCCCACACACTCTGGCAAGCTGGTCACACACCCCAAGACCTCCACCCCAGACCACAATCCAGATCCAGAGAGGTTAAAGCAAGAGCAATTACCCCCCAGATTGATCGCCGGATCCCCCTACAGTTCACAGGCCAGGAGCTGAAGCTGCAACTAAAGCTGCAAAATGGCAGCTGTGCCACATCTCCTCAGCAGCTTCTAGCCCCAGGGGAAGAAGCTGACACACTGCCAAATACTGGTCCCAAAGTCCACAGGGCACTAGCCTCTCACTTTGTCCTAGGCATATCTGTGTTGATAATTCTGGAATCGCCACAGCTTCTGGCGTTCTGGGGTCCCTCCAGCCGGCTGCTGGTCTGGCTGCCCTGGGGCTATAACCTGCAACTCACGAGGTCCTGGGCTCTGCTCCCAGAGCGCTGTGCTGGCTGCTCCCTGCCAGGCTGCCGGGCTGTCCTCAGCAGAAGGTTAGCTTCTCTGTGTCATTCTGTGGGTGCTGGAGCTCCAGAAGTTGTTCAGAGTCCCCTTTTAAATGATTTTGAAGTGGTATGGGCTGGAGTGCTGTGGAAGTGTTGCTTCTACTCTGCCATCTTCCATTTAATAAATTCTTAATGAATGAATTAGATTGAACCAAGCTCCCTTATGTTTACATATTTACGTAAATTAATTGTATATGTTTAAGTGATTTGTCTTTGCATGGCTCTCCCTCACTTAAATCCAATTCACTTGCAAATTATGGTATCATGTTCCTGTGGTGGTGGTCCTTTTCCAGAACAAAAGACAAACGACAACAACAACAATTTAAGGAGACTTTTCAGAAAGACACAAATATACTTTTGGTAGAACTGAACTGATCCAATCTTTCTGGAAAAGAATTAAGAATCATTCCAGGAAAGTGACTAAACTGTTCATATCATTTCATCCTACTGGTGGGCACATAGCCTTAGTATACTATGGAGAATCAACAGAAATAATGATTCCATATGACCCAAAATATTTATAGCAATACTTTTTGTGGTAGTAAAGAACTGGAAACAAAGTGGGTGTCTATCTACTCTGGAATGGCCAAATAAATTGTGTTATATAAATGTAAAGGAATGTTATGTGCCATAAGAAATGAAAAATGTGAGGAATTAGAGAACCATGGGAAGACTTGTGTGAAATAATGCAGAATGGCATTAACAGAATCAGGGAAATCATAGGCACAATGGCTGCTACAACATAAAGGAAAAGAATAATGATACTTATAAGCAGAGAGAGTAGCCTTAAACTAAGGATCCCCTGCCAACTTGAAGAACCTTTCAAAAATGAAGGTAAATTGTCAGAATTAAAATGAAAGTCTGTGGGGGGGGGGGAGGAATTTAAGCTAATATTTAAGGTCTTTAAAGCCCTTTGCATATGTAACAGCTAGTATTTCTACATCACTTTAAGGTTTGCAAACATATATTATCTCATTTGATCTTCACAACAACCCTGGGAGGTAGTTCCTATTGTTATCCCCATTTTACAGATGAGAAAAACAAGGTAGACCGTGGTTAAGGTTAAGTGCCTTGCCCAGGGTCACATAACTAGTAAGAGGCAAGATTTGAATTCAAGTCTTATTGACTCCAGACCCAACACTTTATCCATGTAGCTGCCTGTAATTATCGATTGATTTTTTTTTTAATGGGGCAGCTAGGTGGTGCAGTGAATAGAACACCAGCCCTGGAGTCAGGAGAACCTGAGTTCAAGTGAGGACTCAGACACTTGACACACTTACTAGCTGTGTGACCTTGGGCAAGTCACTTAACCCCAATTGCCCTACCTTCCTCTCTCCAAAAAGCAAAAAAAAAAGAGAGAAAGAAAGAAAGAGAGAAAGAAAGAAAGAAAGAAAGAAAGAAAGAAAGAAAGAAAGAAAGAAAGAAAGAAAGAAAGAAAAAGAAAGTCCTCCTAACTTCAGCACTGGTTTTCTATTCACTGTGTCACCTAGCTGCCCCTATGGATTTTCTCTCCTATGAGAAATGCAAGACACAAAGATTACTGTAGGAGAAAATCATGTGACTGAATCTGGATGGTAAAGAAAGAAAGGAAGGAAGGAAGGAAGGAAGGAAGGAAGGAAGGAAGGAAGGAAGGAAGGAAGGAAGGAAGAAAGAAAGGAAGAAAGGAAGAAAGAAAGAGAACAGGAGCTATAGCACACCTGAAGACCTAATTAGCATAGGCTAAAAAGGCCTGCCTATTTTCAACAGACTGTTTCTGTTTAAAAGTAATTTAGAATTATTTTTGTATTTTGGTCTCCACCTTGAATTATTGAAATTGTTTGTTTGTTTTCCTGTGCTTACACAACCCAGATATGGTACCATTAAATTCTAGTTAGATTTTGCTCAAATTCTCTGGCATTATTGTCCAGGCCCTAATGCTTATACATGATTGGTCATACTGCAAAGCACAAACCTTAATGGTCCATGCCTTTTGATGTTGATCAACCAATAAACATTTATTAGGCACCTAGTATGTGCCAAGCATTGTGATAAGCATTGGCAATACAAAAAGAGGAACAGAAAAAGAGACAAAAGACATTCTCTACCCTCAAAGAGCTCACAATGGAATGGGAAGACAACAAACAAATATACAGTCATCTCTTGACATTCAAGAGGGCATAGAATACCCTCCCATGTGAAAAAACATCAATAATTCTAGGCCCCACCTATAAACCTTTATTTTTTAATAATTCTGATCATATTTATTGAACACAAAAAAACAAGTAAAACAACACACTTCACCCAAAATGTTTCAGTTTCTACAAGAGAGAGTTGAGTATCTCAAGTGTAGTCTTCAAAGTTGCCACTATAGCTACAGCAAAGACTGTGGATTTTTTTTGCAGAGGGTGGGGGGGAGGTGAGGTAATCAGAGTTAAGTGACTTGCTCAGGGTCACATAGCTAATAAGTGACATGTATCTGAGGTCAAATTTGAGCTCAGGTCCTCCTAACTTCAGCACTGGTTTTCTATTCACTGTGTCACCTAGCTGCCCCTATGGATTTTCTCTCCTATGAGAAATGCAAGACACAAAGATTACTGTAGGAGAAAATCATGTGACTGAATCTGGATGGTAAAGAGACAAAGAAGGGGTGTTCTCAAAGAGAGTAGTTCATTGCCCCTAGATCTTTAGTGCACTGAAACTTTTAAGAAAATTTAACTGTTTATAATAAATGTATTTATGTATACTTACAGTAGTAAATTATAAAATAAATTAATAATATACAGTATTGACATACTTTAATAATTTTTTGTTTTCTTTATATATATATGTCGTCTGTGATTTTCCATAATATGCTATGAATCTCCAAAAATTCCCCCTTAATTATCAATAACCAACCCATGAATAACCAGAACCAAGGAGGTGAAACCTGAGAATGTTATGGCTATATATGAGATAAATAAGAAATAACAGAGGGAAGGCACTAGAATTAAGAAGGGTTAGAAAAGACAAATGTAGAGGATGGGATTTTAGTTGGAACTTAAAGGAAACCAACAGGAAGAAAAGGAAAGCTTTCCAGGCCTAAAAATGTGGTGATGCAGATATTAGTATAAGGTAAGGGTGCAACATTAGCACTGAGGTCAAACCAGACAAGAGCATGTTGGGCTGTCAATGCTTAGGTAGCTAAAGCAAAATATTTAACACAAAAGATCACTAAGTTGTATTCAATAATGAGAATGAAGCAAAACAAGTGTTAGACCTGGTTGCTAAGTTTGCATTTTACTGTGGCCTGGCCTTCATGGCCAGAATTTCATTCAGCTCAGCAAATATGAACTAAGGGTCTATTTATTATGCTGGATGCTAAGATATAAAGAATAAAACATTCTCCTTGCTCTCAAGGATTTCATAGCATGATAGATGAGAGAATCTCAGAATCAGAAGGCCTACATTTGCTTGTTGGTTCTGACAACTATGAAACAAAGGACAGAAAACGTAAAGAAAGGCAACATGAGTAGAGAAAGTGGACCTGGAATGCAGAAGTCCTGGGCTCAAAGTTTGTCTCTGGCACTTACTAGCTGGATGACCACTGTGAAATCATTCCCTATCCCTGAGTCTCAAGTAATCTTTAAGATTTATGTACTAGGGGTAGCTAGGTGGCACAGTGAATAGAGCGACGGCCCTGGAGTCAGAAGGACCTAAGTTTGGATCCAGCCTCAGACACTTAACACACACACAAAACAAAAACCTAGCCGTGTGACCTTGGGCAAGTTACTTAAACCCAAATGCCCTCCAAAAAGCAAAAAGAAGAAAGAAAAGATTTATGTATTAAATTATAGCCTGGATTGTAATCTGGAGGGAATTCTTCCACAAAATCTTTGCTTTCTGATTACAGTCATTTGGGCCCATAAGTTCAATCCCTTTGTTTTGTTTTTTAATAATTTTTTCCAATGAAATGTAAAGACAATTTTTGCATTTGTTTTTTTTTTTCAATTTTGGGTCCAAATTTCATCCCCCTACCCCCTCATTAAGAAGGCAAGCAATTTTGATAAAGGTTATATATGTGTAGTCAAAACATATTTCCATATTAGTCACATCATGAAAGAAAATACAGACCAAAAACTCTCTGGGTTTCAGTCTCCTCATCTATAAAATGGAAATAATATTTAATATGCTAATTAATATTCACACAATCTACCCTCAGCTCTATATAAGTATGATTGTTGTTATCAATATTATGAGATTCCTTCTCCAGGAAGTATGCAGATAACATACACATGCACATTTGTCACACTGCTGAAAAAACAGCTACCCAGTAATATCTCTATGGAATGTTGTGTTACATTGATATATTTCAAAATGTTCTTTTTTAAGGTAATAGTTTATTAACAAAAGTAGCTCAGCTTTTAAAAAAATAAAATCTTTATGGAAAGACAATGGAATCAAGATTAGGACCAAATTAACCATTGATCTTACCCACAGTGTTTTAATCAGTCTTGGATTTTTCAGTTTGGGAGATAATTCTATCTGAATTCTTCCCCATTTTACTTACTATGGAACCATGTCATTGAACCTTTCTGAGACTCAGTTTCCTCATCTGTAAAATGAGAATAATATTTGTACTGCCTACCCCCACAATGTTACTGTGAGGAAAGTGCTTTGAAAAACTTTAATAGAATAGTAATTTATCATATAAGGGAACAACCATTGTGCAGACACATCCTGGCAAATAACTTTCCTGGTGTTTTGGCCCCTACTTTCTCAGCAACTACAGTTACTAAAGACCCCAAAAAAGAAAATTCTCACCATCAGAAATCTTGGCACCATAGAGTGGCTCAGCATCAGAAATAAATGTTTCTTTATCAATGACATTAAAGAAAATTCATTATCATCTTCCTTGCTAACATACCCATTGGGTCTCTCCATGTGCCCAGGAGCTGAACCCTCCTCTATATGCTTTCTCTCCTTATTAGAATTTGGGATCCTTAAGAGCATGGTCTATTTTGGATTTCTGTTTGTACGCCCAACACTTAGCAAAGTGCTTTGCACATAGTAATTGCTCAATAAATATTTTTTCTTGCATTCATTCATTATCTTACTTTCTCACCGTTTTTGATAATGCTCCTTTGACAATCATTAATTTCATCATTATCATATTTCTTCTCTTTTCATAGGATCATAGGATCATAGGTTTAGAACTGAAAGGGTCTTTAGAGGCCAATGAGTCCAACCCCTTCATTTTATTTTTGATAATTTTATTTTTTCCAGTTAGATGTAAAAACAATTTTTAACATTTGTTTTTTAAAATTTTGAGTTCCAAATTTTCTTCTTCCCTTCCTCCCTCCTCTCCCCAGTCATGAGAAGGCAAGAAAATTTATAAAAATTGTACATGCGTAGTCACATATAACATATTTCCACATTAGTCATTTTGTGAAAGAAAACACAGAGCAAAAAAAAGAAAAAGAAAGTTGTTTTTGTTTTTGTTTTTGTTTTTTTAAGTATGCTTTGATCTGCATTCAGACTCCCATAAATTTTTTCTCTGGAGGTGGATAGCATTTTTCATCATGAGTCCTTCAGAATTGTCTTAGATCATTGTATTGCTAAGAATCACTAAATCATTCACAGTTGATCATCATACAATGTTGCTATTATTGTATACAATGTTCTCTTTATCCTGTTCACTTCACTTTTCATCAATTCATATGTCTCCCAAGTTTTCCTGAAATCATCCTGCCCCTCATTTCTTATAGCACAATCGTATTGCATCATAATCATATGCCACAACTTGTTCAGCCCTTCCCCAATTGATGGACATCCCCTTAATTTCTAATTTTTTGCCACCACAAAAAGAGCTGCTATAAATATTTTTGTACATATAGGTCCTTTTATTTTCTCTTTTAATCTCTTTGAAATACAAAACTAATAGTGGTGCTGCTGGTAGAGTTCCAAATCTCTTTCTAGAATGGTTGGAACAGTTCACAATTCCACCAAAAGTGAGCTCATTAGTGTCCCTATTTTCCTCTATTCCCTCCAACATTTGTTATTTTCCCTTTTCTGTCATATTAGCCAATCTGAAAGTTGTGAGGTAGTACCTCAGAATTGTTTTAATTTTCATTCCTTTAACCAATAGTGATTTAGAGTATCTTTATATGACTATAGATAGTTTTGATTTCTTCTTCTAAAAACTGCTTGTTCATATACTCTGATCATTTATCAATTGGGGAATGACTCGTATTTTTACAAATTTGACTCAGTTCTCTATATATTTGAGAAATAAGGTCTTCAAAATCTGATAGACATGAATGATGTAAACCAGAAGTTAATAAAGCATTTGGAAAAAAAGGTCTTAATCGGAGATACTTGCTGTTAAAAAAAAATTTTTTTCCAGTTTCCTATTTTCTTTCTGATCTCGGATGCATTGGTTTTGTTCCTGCAAAACCTTTTTAACTTAATGTGATCAAAATTATTCATTTTACATCCTTTAATGTTTTCTATCTCTTGTTTGGTCCTAAATTCTTCCCTTATCCATAGATCTAACAGGTAAATTCTTCCATGTTCCCCAAATTTGCTTATGGTATTACCCACCCTTTAAGTCTAAATCATGTGCCCATTTTGACCTTATCTTGATACACAATGTGAGATGTCTGTACCTAGTTTCTGCCAAACTGTTTTCCAGTTTTTCTAGCAGTTCTTGTCAAATAGTGAATTTTTGACCAAAAAACTTGGATCTTTAGGTTTATCAAATACTAGATTACTATAGCCATTTAGTACTGGGCACCTAATCTAGTCAACTGATCTACCACTCTACTTCTCAGTCAATACCCAATCATTTTGATAATTACTGCTAACCCCTTCCTTTTATTGATGAAGAAACAGAAGAACAGAAAGGTTAAGTGGTTTGTTTAGGGTTATGCTAGGTTACACTAGGGTTTAGGGTTACATTAGGATTTTAATTCAGATCTTCTTGACTCCAAGTCCAGTGCCCTATCCACTATGCCATGCTGCCTTTCAGTGGGGTTCAGAAGGAAACGGCCCTGGAATCAGTCATTATCCTGATATTATTATTCCTTTGTATGCAATATTCTACAAAATAACAAGTTCAAGTTGGGCAACGCTGCTATTTCCCCTTCTTTTTCTTTTTCTCCTCCTTATGTCTCTCTGTTCATGTGGGGAATCATACCCTTATATGTGTGTGCTCTGTCCAAAGGAATATAATTTTTGATCACTTATACTTGGTAAGTTATCTTAGGGTTTGGGGGATAGATTTTTCCACCTATTTATTCTACTTTTTTTTTTTCAAAAATCTGGTACAATTAACTCCTTTTCTAATGTAGTTTTCATTTATGACTTCTTGAAATATATTTCTGGGGGAAAAAAAGGCCTTGAAAATGCCATTGTGATTCAAATGGAGCTACTTGACTATGCCTTTAAACCCAAATCACTCTGGTTTTCACTGATTGGCCAATAATAGGTCCCAGCCCAAGTCTCTCTTGCTCTTTATTTGGTTTCTGATGCTTCAGAGTGAGTGAAGATAGCAATTGTTTTCTCTTCCAGCCAGAAACTCTAAGAGTCTTCACCTCCCAGATTAATTCTTTTGTGTTGACAAACTAGGCTGTCTTTTGTCTCAATTTTTACCTAGCCCTAAATCCCTGAAGAAGCCTTGCCTCAGACTGAGATCTGGGAAAGACTTTAATTTTAAAAGGCCAAGGTCTTCCACTGCATCCTAGGCCACCTCCAGTCCTCCTGATTTATGTCTTGTCCCTGGACTAAATCAAATCCAATCAAAAGTCAAGACATCTCCTCTTCAGTCCCCTGACCCCGTCTTTGAGAACACAGGATGCACAACAACAACAAAATAATGGCTCTTGTAACTGAATAAATGTTTTAGGATATAAACTCAATATTCTTTAAGTTCGATGAAAGTATTCTCAATGCAAGTTCAGTAGCAAATAGGACAAGGACAAGTAGAAGATAAGAGAAAAAATAGAAAGTGAATTGCACGTGGAACCCATATGCCATCCTACTGTAACATGTTGTTTTCCTGAATTGCTACCTAGCACCAGCAGAGGGCAGCCTTTCTACAGAAACCATTATACAGAAGGGTAAATAAGGGAAGGAATAGAAGTATTATAAAGGTGTTCACTGAACCACTTTGAAAGAGCAAAGTGATGAAATCCAAAGTCTACAAAGAAGGTATTTCACCTAGAATCAAGGACAAACTACTATGCCACAAAGTTACTAGGTAACTGGGATTTTTTAAATGTTTATTCATATTATTTTGTTTTAATTTATTTTTTGAGTTCCAAATTCACTCTCTCCCTCCAGCCCTTCCCATAAAGACAAGCAATATGATGCCCATTACACATGTGAAAAGTGACTAGATTATTGTTAAGGAAAGAAATAAAAAGCAGGAGAGAGTGACCAATAAAGGGAGAATAGTCAAGTATCATTGCTTGTGAAAAGTCAGTCTTCAGTCATGCCTAAAGGAACTGATAGGCATGTATGGACAAACAGAAGGTTATGATGGGGGGAAGGGACACACAGGTATTCAGGAGTGCCATTAAAGGCAAGATATGCATCCTTAAGTAATTTTCACATATGTGAGTTTCCAGTCAGGTATGCTTCCGGTCTTTTTATGCAACCCAGACTATGAAATTATACATTTCTCAGCTGTCCAAATTTAACAAAATTTGGCACGGGGGATTTTTAGCCATATTTTCCTTTGAGGATTAGGCCTTAATAAATGAACATGCATTATGCAAATTTCACTATTTCTTCAAGTCATTTCTCAAAACTATAATATCCACCTGTCAGTTCACAATCTCCTTTAATACTTGACTCTTATACAAATTTTTATACAAATTTCACCTTGTCTAAGGCAGCCTCCCCTGATCATTCCACACTGATTCTGATCCTGCCTCCCCTCTGCATTTACAGACTCAACTTTTTCTTTATTATTTTGCCCTTACAGAAATATTTTCCTTTGTACTGTGAAAGACAGAGAATAAACCATTCTAATACTTCTTCCACCTCACAGCCTCCAATTCAGTTCCTAGCTCAGAGTAGGCACAAAATAATTTTGTTCTGAGGGAACTCCCACTGAAAGAATATTATGTAATTTATGTAATCTTTAAAATTGAATTGCTACAGTGGTTCCAATAAGAATGATTACCCCTCTGCTTAAATTATACCATATTTTTTGTTCCTTTTTCAAATGAAGATCATGGACAGCCAACTAGGAAGTAAAGGATGAATATGAAATGTCCCTTTTAATACATAGTAATACATAATCTCTGGGCAAAATCTTTCAATACTACTGTATCTGAAAAGGATTTGAATGCTTCCTTGTATACCATTTGTTTTTTGGTTGGACAAGCCAACTATAGAAAGGCACTGAGGTTGATCTGGGATCAGATTTAGTTTTTCCAATACCAAACTAGATTGTTCCCAGAACTTTTTAAGGGGCCCCAATGAGAAATCAGACATTTCTGGAATTGAGCTGCCATCTACTGGACATTAATCCAATATTCACTAACAGATTCTATTGGAAAGATGAACGTTGAAATTCTCTCTCTCTCTCTCTCTCTCTCTCTCTCTCTCTCTCTCTCTCTCTCTCTCTCTCTCTGTCTTCTCTGTCTCTGTTCCTCTTACTGACTGTCTCTGTTTCTTCATTATTCTGTCTCTCTGTTGATCTGTCACTATCTCTCTCCATCATTTTGTCTCTGTCTCTCTCCCTGTTTCTCTAGCTCTCTGTCCCTCTCCTTCCCCCTCCCCAGCTCCCATGCTGAACTTCCTATCAGAAGCCTTTCCTAATCCCCCTATTTGTTAAGTTCTATTCCTTTTTGAATCACCTTGCACATATTTACATATTTACACATATGTCCCCAAGTAGAATGTAAGTTGAGTGTAGGAAGGGACCAATAAGTCAACAAATATTTACAAATCAACCACCTCCTATGTGTCAGGAACAGTGATTTTCATTTTCTCTTTGTATCCCCAGCATCTACCATTAATCAATAAAGCAATAAGCATTGCATTTACTTTGTCAGGTACTATGCTAAATGCTGATGGAGAAGGAAGGAAGGAAGGAAGGAAGGAAGGAAGGAAGGAAGGAAGGAAGGAAGGAAGGAAGGAAGGGATTTAGTATTTCTCAAGCCCTGCACTCAGTGCTGGGCCTACAAATATAAAATTGAGCTATAAAGCAATCTGGTACAAATTAGGTTTAGACTAACATCTCACACCATATGCCTCAATAGGTTCCATATGGATACATGATGTAACTGTGAAACAAATCAGAGGAGAATCAAAGGAAATAATTGTAATAACTCTGGATGGGGGAGAGTTCTTGACCAAACGAGATAAAGATAATTATAAAAGACAAACTGGACATTTTTTATTATGTGAAATGAAAATGTTCTTGCACAAACAAAATCAAGGCAGTTAAAATTAGAAGGGAATCAGTATGAAAAAGAAAACAAACCTTTAGTGGTGAACAGCAATATAGTGCCATGAGTGGGGTGAAGGGAAATGTTGCATCTGGAGTCAGAGGGCCTGTGTTCAAATCCTGACTATCATGTACAATTTGTGTGAATTTGGACAAGTTGCTTAAACTCTCTGAGTCTCAGTTTCCTCACCTGGAAAATGAGTTTAGATTAGATAACTTCCTAGGTCCCTTCAAGCTCTAGATTTATGATACTGTAGTCTTAAGTTTCACGAAGCTACAGAATCTCATGTCTCTTCATCCTGAACACAAGTCACACATCCTGCATCAGTGATTCTCACCCCTGCTTCTGTAAAGTGTCAGAATTTGCTTTCTACAACCTGCTGTTCACACGTAACACCCCCACCCCTGATTCAGCTATCTCTTCTATAGATCAGTCAGGTTAGGTGATTCACATTTATAGGACAGACTATCTCCACTGACTCCTGCATCATAGGAGAAGTTTTGAAACCCAGGAATAGGAGGAGGAAGCTGCTTTGGGGATTAATTTTCATTGATATGTGTGAATTTTGACTATTGCCCTTTTTTCCATTCCTACTACTCTCTTGGTCTCTGACTACTTGTCTTGAATCTCAAACCTTTCTTTTGAAGCTTTCTCTACCTTTCCTCTTTGTGTTTACCATGCTCTCTGTTCATCTGCTAACATATCAAATTGTCCTGATACAAGCTCTTTGCCCTGTGACTTTCAAGCATTCTTGAGGAAAAAACCAGAGTTGAATAGAAAATTTGACATCCAGACACAAGAAGCAAGAGATGCCTGAGAAGGTAAATCAGGGAAAAGAAATCAAAAGGAACTTATCAAAGTTGAACTATTTACATTCCTATATGGAAAAACTGTGACTGATGAAATCTTTCTCAGTATGAAAATAATGGAATAAGGGTATATGGTCATATGAATGCATATGTGAATGTGTGTATATATGTTTACAGTTATACATGGATAGAGGGCACAGGTTGAATTTGTTGGGAAGGGATGATACTTAAGGGGTGAAATTATGAGGTGAGAGAGGAAAGTCGCATGAGGAGATGGGGAGAGACAGGGTAGGGTAAACTATATCATGTAGAAGAAGCAAGGGGAAGTGGTTGCAAGGGGGGCGAGAATAGGAAGGCAAAAAGGCAAAACCACATTCTCATTGAATTTGGTTCAGGGAGAGAATGACATACATACTAAATGAGATATCTCAACCTGCAGCAGAATGGGGGAAGGGGGATGAGAGGAGGGATGATGGATGGGAGGGCATCCTTGGGGGGAGGGGAGGTTGGAAGTACCCACTATAGAAGAGGGACAGGATCAAGTAGGGAATGGACCAGGTGGGGGGTGGGATGAGTGGGAGGGAATTATAAGCTGCCTTGTACAATATATCTACTATGGTAATGTTTAGCATAGCTAGACATGTACAACATATACTGAATTACTTATCTTCCCAGAGGGAATGGGTGACAAGAGAGGAAGGAAATGGATCTGAAATTCGAGGTTTTAAGACTAAATGTTTCAAATATATATAAATACTATTATTAATACTCTTTTGCTTGTAATTGGGAGATAAGATGTGCAGGCATTGGGACACAAAGATTCACCCTCCTCTAATGGAAAAGTCGAAGGGGGTATGGGAGAAGATATGGGAGAGAGAAGGTTGGAGGAAGCATTATCTTGTGGGACTGCTACTCTGGGAGGGTGGGTAGGGGAAAAACAGGGGGGAAAATAATTGTAACTCAAAATCTGGCAGAAATGAATGATGTGAAACAGAAGTTAATAAAGCATTTGTTTAATAAAATATCAAAAAAAAAGAAATAAAGCCAAAGGAAAAAAAATTTTTTAAATAGACTAACTCAAATGGCAAAGGAGGCTCAAAAGGGCAATGAGGAGAAGAATGCCTTAAAAAGCCAAATTTGCCAGATGGAAAAAGAATCTCAAAAGCTCACTGAAGAGATTCATTCCTTCAGTTAGACTGGAGCAAATGGAAGCTAGTGACTTTATGAGAAATCAAGATGCTGTTAAACAGATCCAAACAAATGAAAGAATAGAAGGCAATGTGAAATATCTCATGGGAAAAACCGCTGACCTGGAAAATAGGTCCAGGAGAGATAATTTAAAAATTATTGGACTACCTGAAAGCCATGATCAAAGAAAGAACCTAGAAATCATCCTCTAAGAAATTATCAAGGAAAATCGCCCTGATGTTTTAGACCCAGAGGGCAAAATAGAGGTTGAAAAAAATCCACTGATCATTTCCTGAAAAAGATCCCAAAAAGAAAACTCCTAGGAGTATTATAGCCAGGTTCCAGAATTCCCAGATCAAGGAGAAAATACTACAAGCAGCCAGGAAGAAAAACAATTTCAATATTGTGGAAACACAATCAGAATAGCCCAGGACCTGGCAGCTTCTACACTGAGGGATCGAAGGGCATGGAATATGATTTTCCAGAGGGCAAAAGAGTTGGGACTGAACCCAAGGGTCACCTACCCAGCAAAACTGAGTATCTTGTTTCAGGGGAAAATATGGTCATTCAGTGGTATAGAGGACTTTCAAGCATTCTTGAGGACAAAACCAGAGTTGAATAGAAAATTTGACATTCAGACACAAGAAGCAAGAGATGCGTGAGAAGGTAATCAGGGAAAAGAAATCAAAAGGAACTTATCAAAGTTGAACTATTTACATTCCTACATGGAAAAACAATAACTGTGACTGATGAAACCTTTCTCATTATGAAAATAATTAAAGAAGGGTATATGGGCATATGAATACATATGTGAATGTGTGTGTATATGTTTACAGGTACACATGGAAAGAGGGCACAGGTTGAATTTGGTGGGTAGGGAAGATACTCAAGGGGTGAAGATAAGAGGTGAGAGAGGAATGTGGCAAGAGGAGATGGGGAGAGACAGGGAACTATCTCATGTAGAAGAAGCAAGGGGAAGTGGTTGCAGGGGAGGGGAAGAACAGGAAGGCAAAAAGGCAAAACCATATTCTCATTGAATTTGGCTCAGGGAGAGAATGACATACATACTAAATGGGAAGGGGGATGAAAGGGGGGATGATGGAGGGAAGGGCATTCTGGGGGGAGGGGAGGTTGGAAGTACTCACTTTTGAAGAGGGATAAGATCAAAGTAGGGATTGGAACAGGTGGGGGTGGGATGGGTGGGAGGAAAATATAAGCAGTCTTTTACAATATACCTACTATGGTAATGTTTTGCATAGCTATACATGTACAACACATACTGAATTGCTTATCTTCCCAGAGAGAGTGGGTGACAAGGGAGGAAGGGAATGGATCTGAAATTCGAAATTTTAAAATTAAATGTTTCAAATATATATAAATACTATTATTAATACTATTTTACATATAATTGGGAGATAAGATGTGCAGGAATTGGGGCACAGAGCTTCACCTTGCCCTAATGGTAAAGTTGAAGGGGGTATGGGAGAAGATAAGGGAGAGAGCAGATTGGATGAGGGGACATCCTGTGGGACTGCTATTCTGGGGTAGTGGGTAGGGGGGAAATGAGGAAAAAATTGTAACTCAAAATCAGGCGGAAATGAATGATGTAAACCAGAAGTTAATAAAGCATTTGTTTAATTAAAAAAAACAGTTGGCAGTGAATTCAGTGTACACCTGTGATGGCTGCCCTTTCCCTCTAGGATTTCTGCTCATTCCTTTTTGGTGTTGGGTATCCCACTGCTAAATAAAAGAAAGAAAAAACAAGCCAGTTTGTTTCTGTGTGTATGCACCATTACTTGGGATGGAAAATATTCAAGTTGGCAATTTAAAAATAAAATGTGGATTTATATGGTGCCTGTTGGAAGACAGGTGAAGTCCAAGCCACAATAGATCTGGCTCCAGGTTTGCCATCTGCTGGTATTCCTTAGCAAAACAGCCTTATAGCAAACAGAAGATGGTTTAAAAAAAAAAAAAAGGAAAAATAAAATCCCAGAGAAAATTCAAATTTGGATCTTCATACTCTAGATAAGCCATATTCATACATATATAATTTTTGAATGATGCCAGAAGACAAGGACAAACAGAAGAGAAAGGAGAGGAATTGCAACTGGGCTCTTCTGTCCCTGGCAACCAAAACTGTGCTGAAATTGGTGACTTCTGCACCTTCCTGACTGTATATGCTATGTTTGAATAACGATATAGTAGTGAATGCTATTATTTGCCCAAGAATGACACATGAATGACTATGGATGGACTAATTCTTAAATGCTCTAATGTGTTTCCTCAATAACAAACCTAAAGAGTTTAGGCCTGATCTAGAGACAGGTGGAGATGATGACTTAGACTTCCCTCACCTTCCCTTCCCTCACTTGGATTTATGGGAAGAAGAGAAACAGAGAAGATGAGAAAATGTGGAGTTGGAAGAGGTAGATTGGTTAAGGCAAAGTCTCCATGAGGAACTTGTCCTGAGATTAAAATGTGCTGGGAAAAAAAATTTTATACTTTCTAGAATAAAATCACACAGAAGATAGAAGCTGATGATTCCTCATTTTCTCTACTCCTTTCTCTCCAGAGAGGACAGGATGTAATCCCCAGAGCTAAGCAGTTTACCTTTGTATTTTAAAAACATTTTTACCTTTATGCATTTCAAAATGTACTTCTTAAGCAACAAAATATGATAAAGTCATTAACTGATAAAAAAAAGAAAAAGAAAAAAGGGGAGGGGGCCAAATCAACAAGGCAATAACATAGAAACTTTAGAATAGGGAGTCAAAAATAGGTGACAGAAGTTTTAGTTCAATCAGGAATGAAGACACTAAAGAAGGAATAAATAAGTATAAGGACAAGGAATTAAAAGAACAAAAGGCTATAACAGACAGAAAGTGAAGAGAATAAAGAGAAAGAAATTCTTTTTAGAAAAAGGCACAAAAAATGAAAAACCCTAACAAACAGAAAAGTTGAAGGGTAAGAGAAGAAGAGGTATTTCCTTGACTCTTAATTGAAAGGAGGAAAAGAAAGGAAGAACTTGATAACTAGATAAAAGGAATTAATAAATTCAGTAAAACTCCAAAACTACCTCACTTCTATGACAAATATGAGGAAAGACTTGAAAATGAGGAGGAGCTGTGGACATAAGATAGTATTAAAATATATTAGTTAAAGAAACTAAGGAAACCAAAACATTGCCTTTAAAGAGGAAGAAGCTGGGGATTGGGGTGGGGGTGGGGGGGTGGGGGGAGGGAGGGAATGGAATCCCAGTTCAGAAAAAAAGTAATATTAGAGAAAAATGACATAACTTTTAATGTGAATGGATTAAACAATCCAATAAAATAAAAGAATGACAACCCAATAATCTCTTCCTTACAAGAAACACACCTAAAAAGCAAAGTCACCCAGGATAAAAATGAGAAACTGGAACAAAATTATTCAATAGGTGAATCCAAAAAGAAGGAGACATAATCATATTACCAAACTGATAACAAAATTTCACAACATAGAAATAAACAAAGAAGCTACACTATACTGAAGAGAATACTAACTACATTACACTAAAAGACAAGAAACCAACACCAGTATTAAACCTATATGCTCTAATGTCTTTGCCTCTAAATTATAAAGGAAAAGTGAACTGAATTACAAGAAAAAATAAATAGTAATACAATAATATTGACAGGAGACTTTAAGGTCCCTCTCGCAGTTTTGGACAATTCTAACAGAAAGATAAACAAAAGGGAAAATATAAATTTGAATAAATTGATGAAAAAACTAAAACTATAACATCTTCTAAATGGGACTGATGATTTATATATACATATTTGTGTGTGTGTGTGTGTATATATATATATATACATATAAGTATATATACACACATATATTTATGTGTGTATACATATTTGTGTGTCTTAGCACAATATGGAACTTTTTGCAAAAACTGAGTATGTGTTATGACACAGAGACAGAGGCATATTACAAATTATTTAAAAAGGTAAAAAATAGTAAACTTATCTTTTATGAACCTTAACAAAATAAAAATAGTAATCAGTTCAGGGAGCACAAACAAAAACACAGACACAAAGGGAGACCTAATAATAACAACAACCTAATTATGTAAAAGAAAATTATAAGTATAAATTATTTTATTATGATTATATTTTACAAATATAAAATTACCATGACAAACAATACAACATTTTTATGTGGCTAAAACAGTAATGATGGTAAAAATTATGTCCCTAAAAACATACATTAACAAAATAGAAAAGTGAGGATTAATGAAATGAATATGCATTAAAAATTAGAAAGATAACAAATAAACCCAAAAACATAAGAGAAAATAATAACAACTAGAGTAGAAATGAGTAAACTGGAGATCAAGAAGGATATAAAAAGATTAACAAAATTAAAACCTGATTCTTTGAAAAGACAAAAAAAGAAAAGACTAATAAAATGGATAAACTTGTCAACATGATTAAAAAGAAAGTGGGCAGAAAATCAAATCAACAAACTAGCAAATGAGCAAGGTGAAATCACAACAGACACCAGAAGAAATAAAAAAGAATTCTCAAAACCTATTTTGCAAAATTTTATGCTAACAAACCTGAGAACACAAAAGAGATGAATACCTTCCAAAAAATTTAAATATTCAAAATAAATGAAGACCAAATAGATTTTAAATAATCCAACTTCAGAATAGGAAACAGAAAAGGAATTACCAAAGAAAACCACCCCTGGTCTTTATGGACACAGGAGATTCTATCAAACTTCTAAAGAATAATTAATATCAATACTATACAAATTGTTCTGAAATATTGAGACAGTATTTTATGGGACCCCTTTTACATGGCAAATATAGTCCTAATGTTTAAGCCAGGGAAGGATAAAGCAAAGGAAAAAAAAGCCATAGACCAATTTGTCAGTAAATGTCAATTCAAAATTTTTCAATAAAATCATGTTAGACAGCAGCAAATTTTCCAAAAAAAATCATTTATTATTACCAAGCTGGATGTGTGCTGGGGATGCACGAATGGTTCAACATTAGGAAATAATCAATATAACTAATTATATTAAAAACAAAAACACAATTATCTCAAAAAAATACATGATTATCTCAATAGATACAAAAAAAAAACCTTTGACAAAATATAGCATTCACTTATGCTTTAAAAAACAAATGATATGCACAAAGGGACCATATTTAACATCATTAAAAGCATCTTACTAAAACGAAAAGCAAACATCATATGTGATAGTTATATATTAGACCCTTTCCCAGTAATTATGGGAGGAAAGTTATGATTTCCATTCTCCCCACTATCTTTTTTTTTTTTAAGCAATTGGGGTTAAGTAACTTGCTCAAGGTTACACGGCTAGTCATTATTTATGTGTGGGTGCTCATTTTCTGAGGCCGGTTTCGATCCCGGGTCATCCCAACTCCGAGGCCAGTGCTCTTACTCACTGCGCCACCTAGCTGCCCCTCCCCACTATCTTTTTATATAGTTCCAGAAATGTTAGCAATAACAATTAGACAAAATAACGAAATTAAAGGTATAAAGAGAGGGAAAGAGGAAATAAAACTATTTCTATTTGTTAATAATGTTATGGTTTACTTAGAAAATGCCAGGGAATCAGCAAAGAAATTAATTGATGCAATTAATAACTCCAGCAAAATTGCAGAATACAAAATAAACCCTTAAAAAGTAATAGCATTTCTATATAATAATAACAAAATCCAAGAGCCAATGATACAAAAGAAAATTCTGTTCCAAATAACTACAAAATGCATAAAATATCTGTAGATCAATCTACCAAATCACAATTACTTGTAATACAAAGTGGTCCTTAAAGAAAGAACAACTGGAAAACCCATTGGAACACACAGTGTACAAGGTTAGGCTGAGACATTATAATGAAAAAGACAATACTACTAATGTTAATATACAGTTTCATTGCAATAACAATCAAACTACCAACAGGATATTTTATCAAACTCCATAAATAAGCAATTTGCTTAGAAAAATGAAAGATTTAGAATAGGGGTAGGGAACCTGTGACATTGAGGCCCCAGGTTCCTCATCTCTGATCTAGAATATTAAGGGAAATAACTTTGAAAGGTAAGGACAAGGAAGGAATAGCACTGCCAGACTTCAGCTATATTATTCAGCAGGAATTAAAACCATTTGGTAATAGTTTAAAAATAGGGAAGTATATCAATGGAACAGATTAGATGAGAGAGAATCAGAAACAATATAACTCAATAATCCAGTATTCAATAAACTATAAAGCATAAGTCACTTAAGAAAAAAATTCTCTATTTGATTAAAAGTGCTGGGGGGGGAATGTAAAGCAGTCTGGAAGAAACGAGGCTTAGACCAACATCTTATGCTTTATTCCATAAAACATTCCAAATGGAATTGTAATCTTAGTATCAAAAGTAAAATAAAAAAATTAGAAGGGAAGCAGATTGTATATGTACTTTTCACAGCAAAAGGCAGAAAATATATATTTTTTTAATCATAGGATAGAATCAATTGCAAAAGATAAAATAAATAATTTTGATTACATGAAACTGAAAAGGTTCTACAAAAATAAAATTAATGCCTCTCAGATAAAGTCATCAAATGGGGGAGAAAATCTTTAAATCAGTTTTTTTCTGATAAGAGTTTAGCATCCAAGATAAAAAACTAATATATGTAAACATATACAAATATATGACCAGTTTTCAAAGAAGAATTACAAACTACTAACAAGCATATATGAAAGCATGTTCTAAATCACTAATAAGGAAAATACACATTTAGACAATTCTGAGATTTCACTTTAAACCAGCAAATTGGCAAAGAGGACAAAAGATGGAAAGTCAATATTGGAGGAATTATGGGAAGATAAGTACATTGATATGTGATTGGTAGATGTGTGAATCAGGGTTATGATTTTTTTAAGTAATTTGGAATTATACAAATAAGGCAACAAAAATGTTCATATCTGTTTGCCCAGAAATCCCCCTATCAGGACCACTTCCACATAGCGACTTTCCCCATCTCAGTTGTGATATATCACAAGTTGGCATAAGAAATTAAATGAGAATTTGAGGAGAGTTTTGCAGAAGCCACAGGTGGTACACAAAGGCCAGCAGATGACACAGAGCCAGATGCTTAACCTAAATCTTACAATAAGGTATTAGAAACACCCCATAAAAGAAAAAGAAAAGGGGCGGCTAGGTGGCGCAGTGAGTAGAGCGTCGGCCCTGGAGTCAGAAGGACCTGAGTTCGGATCCAGCCTCAGACACTTAATGCACACACAAATAAAAACCTAGCCGTGTGGCCTTGGGAAAGTTACTTAACCCCAATTGCCCTCCAAAAACCAAAAAAAATAAATAAGTAAACAAATAAATGAATAAAGAATTCTTAAAAAAAAAAAAAAGAAAAAATAGACTTTTCTGGTATGAAGGGAGGGCCAAAAAATTTTACACAGATTTTCTAGATTGTGGGGGCATTGTGCCTCTAACCCCCATGATGCAGAAGAGATAACTATACCTCAAAGAGAATATTGATAAGAAAAAAAGTTCCCATATTTAGTTTACATACAAAAATATGTAAAGCAACACATTTTGTGACAAAGAATTAGAAGCAAAATAGACACCCAAAGATTAGTGAATAGCTAAATAAATTGTGGTATATAAACATATAGACTATTACTATGCTGTAAGAAATTACAAATTCTATGGATACAGAGAGGCATAGAAATGTTTATGCAACATAATGCAGAGTGAAATAAGCAGAGCCAAAACAATAATAAACCAAATAACTACGACAATGTAAATAGAAAGAATAAGCACAAAACTATCAAAAGTAAATGCTGCAAAGGTTACAAAGTACAAGCTTAACTCCAAAGGAGAGAGATGAGGAGACACCTCCACCCCATTCCTTTTCAGATGAGGGAATCTCACAGATGAGATTTGTTGCATATGTTTTTGAACTTTGAATCAGTTTTACTGATTTTTTTTGTTTCTTCCCTTTTTTCTTTAAAAAACATTGTTATATGGTCTTCTAGTGGGGAGGGGGAGGGGTTACTGGGAGAAATACTAGCAATGTGGGAAAAAAAAGATATTAATTTAAAACCCAGAAAGGTGAAAAAGGGCTAGGTTGTGAAGAACTCTATCATATAACAATCTGTTACAATAATTAGCTCACATTATAAGCTGAAAACACAATATAATGGCTATTTGGTTTCCGCTTTTGGTCCTTCAAGAAATTATTCTAGATAAAAATTTCCGAGAGTAGTCCCAGTCACTCTGACTCTCAAAAGAGGACAATTCCTATCATTTAAGGAGACTGACTAACCTTATATTTATATCAATCTCTAGTTAACTCCTGGCTTCTTTGTTATTAAGGAAGAATTCAATTTACTGGACACATTTATATAGTGAAATAGCAGATCATATTATACCATCTGTGGATAAAGTCATTGGAAGGAGATTTTAGGGAGAGAGCTCGCCTTTTCTTAGGACTTTTCCTCAATCTAGGTCTTCTACTCCAAGATGCCTACAAAGCAGACTTTCAACACACCCCAATCCTAGTTTCGTTCTTCAAAAATGTGCTGAAATGCCTTACTTGTAGGGGTCAGAGTCAAAATGACAAAGTAGAAAAGCAGGGACCTGCTTGAGCTGTCTCCCCCACACCCCTCAAAACACCTGTAAAAAAATTACTCTAAACAAATTCTAGAGCAGCAGCAGCCACAAAATGACAGAGTGAAATAGATTTCCAATCCAAGACAATCTGGAAGGCTGACAGAAAGGGTCTATTGCACTGTGCTCAGAGTGGAGCACAGCCCAGTGTGGACCTCACTGGCACAGACGGGACTGGAGCAGACCTCAAAGCACTGAATCATTGGCAGCTGTGGTGGTTTGCAGACTTCTCAACCCACAAATGCCAAAGACAGCTTCAAAGGTCAATAGGAAAGCTCTCTCACCTGGGCAAGAGGGGATCATGGTTGGGCCCCAGGCCCAGCCAGAGAGTGGCAGCAGCCACTGCTCTAGTGGCAGCTGCTTCTGGAGCTCTCAGCCTCCAGACCATGGGGGAATTGAGCAGCTAATGTGGGTTTAGGTCCTGGGTGATAGTCCTGGGGAAATGAGGTACACTGGAGTGATGAGGGTGACAGCTGTGGAGAAGAAATCTTCCTCACAGTTCTACGGCAGAAAAGAGTATTTGTGGGCATGGCTAGGTGGTGCAGTGAGTAAGAGTGCTGGCCTGGAGTCTGGAGGACCCGGGATCATTTCTGGCCTCAGAAAATGAGCACCCACACATAAATAACTGGCCATGTAACCTTGAGCAACTTACTTAACCCCAATTGCTTATAAAAAAAAAAGAAAGAAAAGAGTGTTTGTGGTTGCTTACAGACCAGAGCACAGGCCAGGAGAGAAGTAAATACCTCTCCTGTGATCATACCACTTTGAAGGAATTGTGAATTTACAGGTCCCTAGAGTTATCTCTGAAAACAACTGCACAAAACCCTGAAACTTGGGGAAGTACACCCTACACTTAACAAAGAGCTCAAAAGTCAAGTAATTGACTGGGGAAATGAGCAAATAGCTGGGGAGATGGGGGGCAGGGTTAAGACTGTAAAAGCTTACTTTCTTAGTGCAAAGGTATTTTCTTAAGTACTTGGTGACGGGGAACATCAAAGCATACAACCAGAAGAAGACAGCAAGGTTAAGGCTCCTACATACAAAGCCTTCAAGAAAAATATGAATTGGTCACAGGCCATTAAAAACTCAAAAGGATTTTGAAAATCAAGTAAGAGGGGCGGCTAGGTGGTGCAGTGAGTAGAGCACTGGCCCTGGAGTCAGAAGGACCTGAGTTCAGATCCGGCCTCAGACACTTAACACACAGAAACAAAAACCTAGCCGTGACCTTGGGCAAGTTACTGAACCCCAATTGCCCTCCAAAAAGCAAAAAAAAAAAAGAAAAAAAGAAAAGAAAATCAAATAAGAGAAGTAGAAGAAACATTGAGAAGAGAAATGAGAGTGATGCAAGAAAATCATGAAAAACGAGTCAACAGCTTGCTAGCAGACACCAAAAAAATGTTGAAGAAAATAACACCTTTAAAAATAGATTAACCTAAATGGCAAAAGAGGTCCAAAAAGTCAATGAGGAGAATGCCTTTAAAAACAGAATTGGCCAAATAGAAAAGGAGATCCAAAAGTTCACTGAAGAAAATAATTCCTTAAAAATTATAATGAAGCAAATGGAATCTAATGACTTTATGAGAAATCAAGAAATTATTTTAAAAATAAATTACAAAACAAAACCAAAATAATGAAAAAATAGAAGGCAAGGTGAAATATCTCATTGGAAAAACAATTGACCTGGAAAATAAATCCAGTAGAGAGAATTTTCAAAATGATTGGTCTACCTGAAAACCATGATCAAAAAGAGAGCCTAGAGACATCATCTGTCAAGAAATTATCAAGGAAAGCTACCCTGATACTGTAGGACTAGAAGGCAAAATAGAAATGGAAAGAATCCATCAATCACCTCCTGAAAGAGATCCCAAAAGGAAAACTCCTAGGAATGTTGTAACCAAATTCCAAAGATCTCAGGTCAAGGAGAAAATATTACAAGCAGCCATAAAGAAGAATTCAAGTATTGTGGAAACACAATCAGAATAACAAGATTTAGCAGCTTCTACACTAAGGGATCAGAGAGCTTAAAACCAAAAATCACCTACCCAGCAAAACTGAGTATAATACTTCAGGGGGTAAAAATGGAATTTCAAAGAAATAAAGGATTTCCAAGCATTCTTGTTGAAAAGACCAGAGCCGAATAGAAAATATGACTTTCAAATACAAGAATCAAAAGAAATATGAAAAGGTGAACAGGAAAGAGAAGCCATAAGGGACATATTAAGGTTGAATTATTTACATTCCTGTATGTAAAGATGATATTTGTGATTCACAAGAGCTTTATCAGTAATAAGAGTAGTTAGAGGAAATATATACATAGAGATAGAGATAGATATGTATGTGTGCATGTCTATGTGTATGTATGTATGTATGCAGGTTTAGCCTGTGTGTGTATGTGTGTGTTGTATATGAAATGGAGAGGTAGAATATAGTAAATCATCTCACATAAAAGGCAAGAATGAGTTTTTACATGGGCAGCTAGGTGGCACAGTGAATAGAGCACCAGCCCTGGAGTCAGGAGGACCTGAGTTCAAATTTGACCTCAGACACTTACTAGCCATGTGATCTTGAGCAAATCACTTAAACCCAATTTCCCAGTCTTCCCCCCTCCAAAAAAAAAGAAGAATTTTTAAAAAAAAAAAATTTTTTAAAGCAATTGGGGTTAAGTAACTTGCTCAAGGTTACAGGGCCAGTCATTATTTATGTGTGGGTGGGTGCTCATTTTCTGAGGCCGCCACTCTTACTGTGCCACCTAGCCACCCCTGAAAAAAGAATGAATTTTTATAATGGAGGTGAAGAGGGAGGAGGTGAGAGGGAATAAGTAAGACTTGCTCTCATCTGATTTGGTTAAGAAAGGAATAACACACTCAATTTGGCATGGAATTCTATCTTACCCCGCAGGAAAGCAAGGGGGGAACAGGATAAGAGAGGGGGAATAATAGAAGGGATGGCATTTGGGGGAAGGGGTAACCAGAAACGAACACCTTTGTGGGGGGACAGGTCAAGGGAGAGAATGGAATAAATGGACAAAAGAGGGGGAAATGTAGTTAGTCTTTCTCAGCATGACTGTTATGGAAGTATTTTGCATGGCTACACATGTATGACCTATATCGAGTTGCTTGCTTTCTCAATGGGAGTGGGTGGGGAGGGAGGAAGGGAGAGAATTTGGAGCTCAAAACTTTAAAAATGAATGTTAAAGGGGCATCTAGGTGGCACAGTGAGTAAGAGTGCCACAGAGTCAGGATGACCTGGGATCACTTCTGGCCTCAGTACTTAGCACCCACACATAAATAACTAGCCGAGTAACCTCGAGCAAGTTGCTTAACCCCAATTGCTTTAAAAAAAAAAAGAATGTTAAAAATTGTTTTTTGCATGCAACTGGGAAATAAGATATACAGGTAAAGGAGTATAGAAATCTATCTTGCCCTACAGGAAAATAGAAGGGAGAGGAATGGGTGAAGGGGGGTGAATAGATGGGGAAGCAGACTGGGGGAAGGGGTGCTCTGGGTACACATTGTTCTGGGGTGGAGAGAGGGGAGAGATGGGGAGAAAAATTGGAATGCAAAACCTTGTGGAAGTGAATGTTGAAAACTGAAAATAAATAAATTATATAAAAAATAAATTTTAAAATGTGAGTTACTAGAAAAAAAAAGAAATACCTTACTTGTTCCAACTTTTTGCATCCGGACCCTCAAATATCTTTCCCTTGTTCCTAGATAGTTTCTTCCTTTTAAACAAATTCCTTAGGAACCACCCTTAGATTTAAAGGTCAAATGGAGAAGTTTATTTTTTATCCTAGAAGCAATAGAGAGCCACTGGAGTTTTGGGGTAGGAAGGTGATATATACATATGTGTACATATATGTACATATGTGTGACATGTGTATATATGAAGCATTGTTGGAGGATGAAAAAAATTTTAATGTAGAAAGGGATAAAGCAAGGATAGATTAAGCAGTGATATATGACCCCTAAAATTTGGGCAAAAAAGTGATTTTAGCTCTTCAAATTTTGCTTTATATCATATCCTCATTCAAATTGCAAATAAACAGTAATTAACTCAGTAACAGATGCTGTTATTGTAATAAAATTGCATTTTAAGGGAAAAAATAATTTAATGACTCATATAGTAATCTATGCACTTAGCCACCGGACAGCTAAACAATGTAGGGATTGGGGTGGCTAGGTGGCACAGTGAGTAAGAGCGCCGGCCTCGGAGTTGGGATGACCCGAGATCAAATCCGGCCTCAGAAAATGAGCACCCACACATAAATAATGACTAGCCATGTAACCTTGAGCAAGTTACTTAACCCCAATTGCTTAAAAAAAAAAAAAACAACGTAGGGATAGAGTGCTAGGCTTGAAGTCAGGAAGACCCACATTCAAATCTGACCTGACATTCAACCGCTGTCTGCCTCAGTTTCCACAACTGTAAAATTAGAATAACATAGCACCTACTGCATAGGGATTTATGAAGATCAAATGAGACATTTGTAAAACACCTAGCACAAAGCCTGACCCATAGCAGGCACTTAACAAACGTCTGTCTCCTCTTTCCCCTTTAACAGAAATAGTAGCAAAAGGAATAAATTAAGAGTGGGGTCCCTTGTTTGGCACTATGTTAAAACTGGACCCAAGAGGAGCCAAGCATACCAAGAGAAGGAAGCTGTGGAGTTTACACTCCCTTCCTACCAGTCATGGACTTTGAAGGAAGGTTTTGCTCAAGGAATTATACCTATATTACTGGATTTATATTATAATTGGTAGCTCCAGAGTGGATGGCAGGTGCCACCTGCTAGGACTTGTGAATTGCTGCGGGAGGAATGGTGGCAGATGCTACAGACAGAACTATAGAAAAGTCCCAGGTAGGGAGTAGAAACAGCATTTCCAATGTGCTCTGCTCCACACAAATTTCAAACAATGTGAAAGGGAGCTCCGAACAACTTCTGGAGCCACAGCACCCACAGAACAGCACAGAGAAGCTAACCTCCTGCTGAGGACAGCCCAGCAGCCCTGCAGGGAGCGGCCAGCACAGTGCTCTGAGAGCAGGCAGCACAGCGCGCCAGGAACCGACAGCGCAGCCCGCAGAGCCAACCCCAGGTCCGAGGTTTTAGCCCCAGGGCGGCCGGGCCTTCAGCCGGCTGGAGGGACCCCAGAACACCAGCAATTGTGGCAATTCCAGAATTATCAGCACAGATATGCCTAGGACAAAGTGAGAGGTTAGTGCCCTATGGACTTTGGGACCAGTATTTGGGGAACGTGTGGCTTCCTTCCCTGGGGGCAAAAAGCTGCTGAAGAAACAGCTGCACAGAAGCCATTTTGCAGTGTCAGTAGTGGCTCTAGCTCCTGGTCTGTGAACTGTAGGAAGATCCAGCAATCAGTCTGGGGGTTAATCGCTCTTGCTTTAAACTGCCTGGATCTGGACTGTGGTCTGGGGGGGAAGTTTGGGGTGGGTATCCAACTTGCCAGAGTGGGTGGAGGCTTTACAGAGGCCACCCAACTGGCAGAAGTTGTGAAGACCCCACGTTTGGGTGGAAGCTCCCCTGTCTGGTGGCAGAGTCCTACTGTGGCAACAAGCCCCAAAACCAAGTAATTAAGTGGCAATATGCCTAGGCAAACGAAACAAAATAAACAGAAAAGTTCAACATTGGACTCCTATTTTAGGGGCAAAGAGGCTCAAAGCATGGAGGAGGACTGTGAGGTCAGAACTCCTGCACCAAAAGCCCCAAATGAAATACAAGCTGGCTACAGGCCATAGAGGACCTTAAGAAGCAGATAAGAGAAGTGGGGGAAAATTTGGGAAGAGAAATAAAAAAGATGCAAGAAAAGTATGAAATGACAGTCAACAGCCTGACTGAGGAAAATAACACCTTAAAAAATAGACTAACTCAAATGGCAAAAGAGGCTCAGAAAGGCAATGAGGAGAAGAATGCCTTAAAAAGTTGAATTTGCCATATGGAAAAAGAATCTCAAAAGCTCACTGAGGAGATTCATTCCTTCAGAGTGAGACTGGAGCAAATGGAAGCTAGTGACTTTATGAGAAGATACTATTAAACAGATCCAAACAAATGAAAGAATAGAAGGCAATGTGAAATATCTCATGGGAAAAACCACTGACCTGGAAAATAGATCCAGGAGAGATAATTTAAAAATTATTGGATTACCTGAAAGCCATGCTCAAAGAAAGAACCTAGAAATCATCCTTCAAGAAATTCTCAAGGAAAACTGCCCTGATGTTTTAGACCCAGAGGGCAAAATAGACGTTGAAAGAATCCACCGATCACCTCCTGAAAAAGATCCCCAAAAGAAAACTCCCAGGAATATTATAGCCAGGTTCCAGCATCCCCAGATCAAGGAGAAAATACTCCAAGCAGCCAGGAAGAAACAATTTCAATATTGTGGAAACACAATCAGAATGGCACAGGACCTGGCAGCTTCTACATTGAGGGATAGAAGGGCATGGAATATGATATTCCAGAGGGCAAAAGAGCTGGGAATGAACCCAAGGGTCACTTACCCAGCAAAACTGCGTATCTTGTTTCAGGGGAAAATATGGTCATTCAGTGGAATAGAGGACTTTCAAGCATTCTTGATGAAAAAACCAGAATTGAATAGAAAATTTGACATTCAGATACAAGAAGCAAGAGATGCTTGAGAAGGCAATCAAAGAAAAGAAATCAAAAGGAACTTATCAAAGTTGGACTGTTTACAGTCCTACATGGAAAAACAATAACTGTGTTTGATGAAACCTTTCTCATTATGAAAATAATTGAAGAAGGTTACATGGCATATGTTCACAGGTATACATGGATAGAGGGCACAGGTTGAATTTGATGGGAAGAGATGATTATTTTTTTTTTGGAGGGCAATTGGGGTTGGGTGACTTGCCCAGGTTCACGTGGCTGGGTTTTTATTTGTGTGTTGGGTGTCTGGGGCCGGATCCAAGCTTGGGTCCTTCTGGCTCCGGGGCTGGCTCTCTGCTCGATGGGCCACCTAGCCGCCCCAAGGAAGGGATGATTCTTTAGGGGTGAAGTCAAGAGGTGTGAGAGGAAAGTGGCAAGAGGAGATGGAGAGAGACAGGGTAGGGCAAACTATCTCTTGTAGAAGAGGCAAGGGGAAGTAGTTGCAGGGGAGGGGAAGAACAGGAAGGCAAAAAGGCAAAAGCATATTCTCATTGAAGTTGGCTCAAGGAGAGAAACACATACATACTAAATGGAATATCTTACCCTCACTCACTCTCCTGAGTAGGGGAAGGGGGGATGGGAGGAGGGATGATGGAGGGGAGGGCATTCTGGAGAGAGGGGAGGTTAGAAGTACCCACTATCAAAGGGGGACAGGATCAAAGTAGGGAATGGACCAGGTGGGAGGTGAGACAGGTGGGAGGGAAATATAAGCAGTCTTTTACAATATATCTACTATGGTAATGTTTTGCATAGATATACATGTACAACACATACTGAATTGCTTATCTTCTCAGAGGGAGTGGGTGACAGGGGAGAAAGGGAATGGATCTGAAAATCAAAGTTTTAAAATTAATTTTTTCATAAGATGTCCAGGCAGTGGGGCTCAGAGACTCACCTTGCCCTAATGGCAAAGTCGAAGGGGGTATGGGAGAAGATATGGGAGAGAGCAGATTGGATGAGGGGATATCTGGTGGGACTGCTATTCTGGGGTGGTGGGTAGGGAAAAAATAGGGGAAAAATGTAACTCATAATCTGGTGGAAATGAATGATGTAAACCAGAAGTTAATAAAGCATTTGTTTAATTAAAAAAAAAAAGTCTCAGGTACAGTCTACAAGGAACTGTGGAGGTCTGCAGCTGGTGGGCCGTATCCTGGGAAACCATGAGGGGCAATGCCTGTAGGAAGGCTGTACTTAAATAATTCTACGTGCCTGGGGCTGTTTATATCTCCAGGTAAGTGTTACTCATAGGGAGATATTATTTTCCCAGAGTTCTATCATAAGATCTATATTGTTATAGTTTTGTAAGTAAACCTCTTCTTTCTCTGAGTTTTGTGAATCATGTGCTTGCAAGGGGTGCTAGGAAGTATACACTGTGCAGTGTCAGATTGTCTGAGTTAGAGAAAAGAACCAGAGATATAAGAAATCCTCCAAAAAATACCTGTGTCCTTTATGATATGGTAAAACTTCTAATACAAAGATTGCATATACATCATTTAGCTGATAATCAGTTCTACTACACACACACACACACACACACACACACACACACACACACACACACACATATGTATTCCTTATGTAACATGCTCAGATAGTACAATTGAGTAGTGAATTTAATTGACAAAAGACACTGGCTGTAGAAACTGTTCATGAAAATAATTTCAATGATTAATTCAACTAACAATTCAAATGTGGAATTCTGGATTATGCATATCAAAGGAGGGGTTCAAACCCATAAATAATCTCAGATAACTGATAATCCACAAAGTCAAAAATTCATCTAGCAAAATGATAACTGCAGGGCCAGTTCTGGGAAAATTTTAAAGAGAAAGTCTGCTCTAAGTTTTCTCCTTCACTTTTTCCCTATGGACTCTCTGCAAGATGAGAGGTAGATTAATGACTAACAAATTCTGTGTCATTATGTTATGTCATGTCTGCCCAGCCCAGGCAAAAATCTGCATTTTAAAAAGGGTTGTCATGGCTCATCTTCAAAGAAGCATTCTTATTGGCCAAAATGAAGTCACAGACAACATGAAAAACTCATGCTTTCCGTGAACAAGGTAGATTTGTAACAAAAGGCAGACAGAGAATATTTGCATATACTCTGATGGGTCCTGATTCTCCCCTTTTGGAAATGAGCAATAAGAAAGAAATGCCTTAGCTAAGTCAGAAAAATTAAAGAGTATTGAATCAATTATTTTTCTCATAGTATTTTATTTTTCCCCAATTACATGGAAAAACAACTTTCAACATTCATTTTTTAAAACTGAGTTATAGGGGCAGCTAGGTGGTGCAGTGAGTAGAGCGTCGGCCCTGGAGTCAGAAGGACCTGAGTTCGGATCGGGCCTCAGACACTTAACTCACACACAAACAAAAACCTAGCCCTGTGACCTTGGGCAAGTTACTTAACCCCAATTGCCCTCCAAAAAGGGAAAAAAAAACCAAACAACTGAGTTATAAATTCTCTTCCTCCCTTCCCACCCCCCTCACTGAGAAGGCAAGCAATTTGATATAGGTTATAATGAGTAGTTATGCAAAACATATTTCCGTATTAGTCATGCTGTAAAAGAAAACATAGACCAAAATAAAAACCCAAGAAAAATAAAGAAAGTTTAAAAAAATCTGTATTCAGATTCCATCAGTTCTAACTCTGGGGATGGATAGGATTTTTCATCATAAGTCCTTCAGAGTTGTCTTAGATCACTGTATTGCTGAGAATAGTGAAGTCATTCACAATTGATCATCTTGAAATATTGTTGTTACTGTGTACAATGTTCTCCTGGTTCTACTCATTTTACTTTGCACTAGTTCATGTAAGTCTTTCCAGGTTTTCTGAGGGCATCTAGTGCATCATTTCTTATAGCCCAATGGTATTCCATCACAATTATATATCACAACTCATTCAGCTATGCCTCAATTGATGGGCATCCCTTCAATTTCCAGTTCTTTGCCACCAGAAAAGAGAGCTATAAAAATTTTTATACACATAAGTCCTTTCCCTTTGTGTTTTTTTATCTCTTTTGGGATGCAGATCTAGTAGTAGTATTGCTGAGTGAGAAGGTATACATGATTTTATGGGCCTTTGGGCATAGTTCCAAACTGCTTTACATAATGGTTGAATCCGTTCACAACTCTACCGGCAATGCATTAGTGTCCCAATTTTCCCACATCCCCTTGAACTTTTATCATTTTCCTTTTCTATCCTATTAGCCAATCTAAGTGGTGTGAAGTAGCACCTCAGAATTGTTTTAATTTGTATTTTTCCAATCAATAGATAGCTTTGATTACTTCATCTGAAAAGTTACCATTTATATTTTTTTATCATTTATCAGTTGGGGAATGGCTCTTCTGTTTATAAATTTGATTCATTTCTCTATATATTTTAGTGATGAGGTAGTCTTTGTCAGAGAAACTGGCTTCAAAAAATTTTTTCACACTTCTGATTGCTTACTGTATTTCCCTCCATCCTATTTTTCCCTTAATTCCCCCCTTGTTTATTCTATTCTCTCTCCTTTCACCCTTTCCCTCCTCAAAAGTGTTTTGCTTCTGACTACCACCTCCTCAAATCTACCCCCTTTTCTATAAGCATCCCACCCCCTTCTCTTATCTGCTGCCACTCCTAGTTTCCTGTAGGGTAAGATAGATTTCTATACCCAGTCGAATGTGTGTGTTATTCCCTCCTTGAACCAATTCTGATGAGAGTAAGGTTCAAGCATTCCCTACTACCTCACTGTAAAAGCTCTTTCATGCCACTTATGTGAGATGATTTATCCCATTCTACCTCCCCTTTTCCTTTTCTCCCTGTGCACTTCTCTTTCTCACACGTTAATTTTATTTTTTCTTGATATCATATCATATTCAATTCATACCTGTGCCCTCAATCTATATATACTCCTTCTAACTCTCCTAATAATAAGAAAAGTTTTATGAGTTACAAGTATTATTTTCCCATGTAGGAACATAAACAGTTTAACCTTATTAACTTCTTTTTTTTAAACAAATACTTTATTAACTTCTGTTTTACATCATTCATTTCCGCCAGATTTTGAGTTACAATCATTTTCCCCCCATTATTCCCCTACCCACCCTCCCAGAATAGCAGTCCCACAAGATATCGCTTCCTCCAATCTGCTCTCTCCCATACCTTCTCCCATACCCCCATCGACTTTTCCATTAGAGGAAGATGAATCTTTGTGTCCCAATGCCTGCACATCTTATCTCCCAATTATAAGCAAAAGAGTATTAATAATAGTATTTATATATATTTGAAACATTTAATGTTAAGACCTCGAATTTCAGATCCATTTCCTTCCTCCCTTGTCACCCATTCCTTCTTGGGAGATAAGTAATTCAGTATATGTTGTACATGTCTAGCTATGCAAAACATTATCATAGTAGATATATTGTACAAGGCTGCTTATAATTCCCTCCCACTCATCCCACCCCCCACCTGGTCCATTCCCTACATGATCCTGTCCCTCTTCTATAGTGGGTACTTCCAACCTCCCCTCACCCCAAGGATGCCCTCCCATCCATCATCCCTCCTCTCATCCCCCTTCCCCCTATCCTGCTGCATTTTTTAGCCTTCCTTATTCTCCCCCTCCTTTGCACCCACTTCCCCTACATGAGATAGTTTACCCTACCATGTCTCTCCCCATCTCCTCTTGCCACTTTCCTTTCTCACCTCATAATTTCATCCCTTGAGTACTCTCCCTTCCCAACAAAATCAACCTATGCCCTCTATCCATATATAACTGTAGCCATATACACACACATTCACATATGTATTCGTATGACCACACCCCCTTCTTCCATTATTTTCATAGTGGGAAAGATATCATCAGTCACAGATATTGCTTTTCCATATAGGAATGTAAATAGTTCAACTTTGATAAGTTCCTTTTGATTTCTTTTCCCTGATTACCTTCTCAGGCATCTCTTCCTTCTTGTGTCTGGATGTCAAATTTTCTATTCAACTCTGGTTTTTCCTCAAGAATGCTTGAAAGTCCTCTATTCCACTGAATGACCATATTTTCCCCTGAAACAAAATACTCAGTTTTGCTGGGTAGGTGACCCTTGGGTTCATTCCCAGTTCTTTTGCCCTCTGGAATATCATATTCCATGCCCTTCGATCCCTCAGTGTAGAAGCTGCCAGGTCCTGGGCTATTCTGATTGTGTTTCCACAATATTGAAATTGTTTCTTCCTGGCTGCTTGTAGTATTTTCTCCTTGATCTGGGGATTCTGGAACCTGGCTATAATATTCCTGGGAGTTTTCTTTTTGGGATCTTTTTCAGGAGGTGATCGGTGGATTCTTTCAACCTCTATTTTGCCCTCTGGATCTAAAACATCAGGGCAGTTTTCCTTGAGAATTTCTTGAAGGGTGATTTCTAGGTTCTTTCTTTGATCATGGCTTTCAGGTAGTCCAATAATTTTTAAATTGTCTCTCCTGGATCTATTTTCCAGGTCAGTGGTTTTTCCCATGAGATATTTCACATTGCCTTCTAATCTTTCATTTGTTTGGATCTGCTTAACAGCATCTTGATTTCTCATAAAGTCATTAGCTTCCATTTGCTCCAGTCTAACTCTGAAGGAATGAATCTCCTCAGTGAACTTTTAAGATTCTTTTTCCATCTGGCAAATTCGACTTTTTAAGGCATTCTTCTCCTCATTGCCCTTTTGGGCCTCCTTTGCCATTTGAGCTAGTCTATTTCTTCAGGTGTTGTTTTCCTCAGTCAGGCTGTTGACCCTCATTTCATACTTTTCCTGCATACTTCTCATTTCTCTTTCCAATTTTTCCTCCACTTCTCTTATTTGATTTTTAAAGTCCTTCTTAAGGTCCTCTATGGCCTGCAACCCACTCATGTTTTCCCCTGGGGCTTTTGAAGCAGGACTTCTGACCTCACAGTCCTTTTCCTGCTCTATGCCCCCAAAATAGGAGTCTATGGTTGCATTTTTCTGTTTCCTTTGCCTTGGCATGTTGCCACTTAATTACTTGACTTTTGGGCTTGTTGCCACACTATGGCTTTAAGGCCAGATAGAGGAATTTTCGTCCTGAACGTGTGGGGGGCAACTTCCGTTTCTGGCAAGCTATAAACCCACCCACAACTTCCACCCTAGATCACAATCCAGATCCAGGAGGTTAAAGCAAGAGCGATTACCCCCCAAGACTGATCGCTGGATCTCCCCACGATTTGTAGGCTGGGAGCCAGAAATGCCTATGAAAACACAAAATGGCGTGTCTCCTCAGCAGCTTCTAGCCCCCAGGGGAGGGAGCTGACGCATTCCCCAAATACAGGTCCCAAAGTCCATAGGACACTAACCTCTTACTTTGTCCTAGGCAAGTCTATGTTGATAATTCTGGCGTCTCCACAGTTCCTGGTGTTCTGGGGTTCCTCCAGCCGGCTGCTGGCCCTGCCGCCCTGGGGCTAAAACCTCGGCTCACGTGGACCTGGGCTCGGCTCGGCTCCTGGGCTCTTCGCGCTGCCGGCTCCCAGACCACTGCGCTGGTCCTTCCTGCAGGGTGCTGGGCTGTCCTCAGCGGGAGGTTAGCTCCTCTGTGTCGTTCTGTGGGTGCTGGGGCTCCAGAAGATTTTCAGAGTCCTTTTTTACATAGTTTGTGGAGAATCTGGGGGCAGAGAGGCTTGGACGAGCTGTTTCTACTCTGCCATCTTGGCTCCGCCCCCAACCTTATTAACTTCTTTATGATTCCCCTTTCCTGTTTACATTTTTATGCTTCTCCTGAGAGTTGTATTTGAAAGTCAAATTTTCTATTCAGCTCTGATCTTTTTCTCAGGAATACTTGAAAGTGCCATATTTCATTGAATATCCATTTCCCCCCCAAAGGATTAAACTCAGTTTTGCTGTGTAAATGACTCTTGGTTATAATCCTATCCCTTTTGCCCTCTGGAATATCACATTTCAAGTTCTCTGATCCTTTAACATAGAAACTACTAAATCTTGTGTTATTCAACAGTGGCTCCACAATACTTGAATTGTTCTTTCTGACTGCTTAAAATATGTTCTCCTTGACCCAGGAGTTCTAGAATTTGGCTATAAGATTCCTAGGAGTTCTCATTTGGGGATATCTTTCAGGATATCAGTGAATTATTTCCATTTCTATTTTGTCCTCTGGTTCTAGAATACCAGGAAAGTTTCCTTGATAATTTCTTGAAAGATGGTGTCTAGCTTTTTTTTATAATCATGGCTTTCAGGAAGTCCAATAATTTTAAAAAATTATCTCTTCTGGATCTATTTTCCAGGTCAGTTGTTTTTCTAATGAGATATTTCACATTGTCTTGTATTTTTTTATTCTTTTGGTTTTGTTTGATTGTTTTTTCAATGTCTCATGGGGTCATTGGCTTCTACTTGCTCAATTCTAATTTTTAAGGAATTATTTTCTTCAATAAGCTTTTATGCCTCCTTTTCCATTTGGCCAATTCAGTTTTTTAAGTTCTTCTCTTCAGTGACTTTTTGTATGTCTTTTTTTCATTTGCCCAATTCTGCTTTTCAAAGTATTCTTCTCCTCATTGGATTTTTGTGCCTGTTTTACCATTTAACCTATTCTGTTTTATAAGGTATTGTTTTCTTCGGTATTTTTTTTTTGTTGTTTCTCCCTTCCCAAGCTGTTGATTCATTTTTCATGATTTTCTTGCATCACTCACTTTTCTTCCCAACTTTTCTTCTCTCTTACTTGATTTTAAAATCCTTTTTTAGTTCTGTCATGGTGTGAGACCAATTCACATTTTTCTTTGAGGCTTTGGATATAATAATTTTGATTTTATTGTCTTCTGAATATGTGTTTTGATCTTCCTTGTCACCATAGTAACTTTCTATAGAGAGAAATTTTTTTCCTATTTGCTCATTTTTCCAGCCTATTTTTTGACTTTTAACTCTATGCTAGAGAAGTTCTTCTTCTAGAATGGAGGGGCCACTATCCCAAGATTTTGGGGTTTTGTGAAGTTGTTTTCAGAGATACTTCTAGGGCTCTGTAAGTTTTCACCTCTTCCAAGGTGGTATGATCTAAGGAGAGGTGTGTTTACTACTCTCCTGGCCTGTGCTCTGATCTGTGAGCTGCCATAAGTACTCTTTTCTCCCCTGGAACTGTGAGGAAAGCCTCCCTTCTACTGTGGCCAGAGTACTGCTCTGCTAGTGCTCCTCGTAGCCCTGGGACTGTCGTTAGAAATTATGACCCATATCTGCATATGGACAATCAACAAAGTCTTTCCCTCAGTGCCAACAAAGAGACCCCTGTTGTCTCCTTCTGACCAGATGTTTTACCCCCTTCCAGCCTGTGACTGGAGGGCTCCAGAAGCAGTTGCTACCAATACTGATTCAGTCACTCCCAAAAACTGTTCCTAGTTTGCTGGGACCAGGTCTGCTCTGGCACAGCCTACAGTGGACTGCATTGCACTTTCACCCCAGTGTGACAGAACTTTGCTACCAATCTTCTACGTTATCTTGGGCTAGAAAATTGTTTCACCCCATCCTTTTGTGGGTTCTGACATTCCAGAATTTCAGGGAATTATTCAAAGGTTTTTAGAGGGGATTGTGAGGAAAGTTCAGGCAAGCCCCTGCCTTTTCTCCGCCATCCTGACTCTGTACCTTCATATTGAACTTCCACAGTTCTGATGAACTTCATAGACTATAGAAAGAGACCAGGACACCTAATACTCTCCTAGTGGAAGTCCCTATCCCCTGCCTCCAACACACAGAGATATTCTTTGCTTCCTTCCAATTAACAACATGGAAGGTTTCAAGGACACATACCCTCTACAATATGATAGATAGATTTTACTACTTGGTGATCTCTCTGCTTCTGTCTCTGTGCCCCTTTGTCTCTGTTCTTTTTTAAAGACCAAGTCCAAGGGAGAAGTAGACCAAGTTTATAAAGTGGTCATGAATTAATCAAACATATTCAGTGTGGGTATCAATGGAGCAACCCACAGCAAGGCAAAGATTTCATAGATGTCAAAGCCTCAGACACACCAACCTCTTATTGCCCCAGGAGCTCATCTAAGACAAGAGACGCAGACACTCTGTCCAAGAGGCAAGTATATACTTCATGTGCAGTCTATCTTCTTAGTGTAACATTTCTCCATCATAAGATGGAGTGGTACAAGGTACCAAGTGTAAATTTCCCTTTGGTGATAGAACTGTGAGGTAATTAACAACCCAAATGAGTGACCTGATCTTACTACTAGCTTGACTCCATTTCCCCTGATGTCTTCCCTAATACTTTGTTGCATCTCACCTTCAGAGGTTGCCCTGAATATGTAATCATCTGCAAACAGAAAATCATGCACCAACACTCCCTCCACTTTGGTCTTGGCTTGTAGCCTTTTCAAGTTGAAGAATTTACCATCAGTGCAAGAGCTGAACTTGATGTCATGTTCATCTTCATTGAAAGTATTTGACAACATGGATGAAAACATCACGCTTGGGAGTAAGCACACAGTCTTATTTCACTCCATTGGTGACCGGGAAGGCACAAGAACATTGTCCATTATCCAGAATGTGGGCAAGCATGCCACCATGAAATTGATGCACAATGCTGATGAACTTCTCTGGGCAACCAAATTTGGACATAATTTTCATTAAGCCCTCACAACTGACAGTATCAAAAACCTTGGTCAGATCTACAAACATTGTGTACAGACCTCTGTTCTAGTCCTGGCATTTCTCCTGGAGTGCTTTGTAAACCTTAAAGTACTACATAAGTGCTAACTATTACTTATCCCCATTTTACAAATGAGGAAACTGAAGTTGAGAGAGGTTGAGTGACTTGCTCAAGGTCACCCAGTTAATAAGAGTCAAGGTAGCATTCTAATTCAAGTCTCCCGAATCCCACTTCAGCACTCTAATCATTACAAGCCCTAGCCAAAAAGATAGCTTACTAACAAGAGAGGAGGGTGCCAGGTGGTACAGTGATAAAGGAAAGCAGAGGAAATTAGGAAGGCAAGAGAGACAGGAATGAGTATACTATTCAGACCATAGGTGACAAATGGTGTCACCCTCACTCTGAATACAAGATGATCCCAGATGCCCTCAGGCACCGTTTCCCCAGGCCAACATTGTAGAAGGTCTACTTCAGGAGGAAGGCACGTACTGGAAGAGGGATATAATGAGAGCCAATGAGTGGTTGCTGGACCCTCCATGTCAACAAAGCCCTATCAATACTCTGCTATGTCCAGTTCTACCTGTAAAGAAATATGTTCACCCAACCTCTATCATATAAACCAAATTACAGTTCTCTAAAAGAAGTGTCATGGACCCCTTTTTTAAAAAACAACTATGGACTCCTCAGACTAATGTTTTAAATTCATAAAATAAAATATATAGAAAACTATATTAAAATATAGTCATCATTAATTTAAAAACAAATTCACAGACCCCCACATCAAGAACCTTTCCATCTATAAGATGATAACCACCCAAAGAGCAAAAACATTATTTCAGCAGCTGGATCTGTGGAGGTCTATGATCTCATCAAAGTGAACATGTTCTTCAGGTATTGGTCATAAGTCCTCCTTCTCATCCTGTCCAACTCATCCATATCCATAAATTCTCCACAAGGTTCTATCCAATTTGTTGAAGGCCACTCCTAAGTCTTATAATGTTCTTGAGTAATAGACCATCTGGGCTGTTTATGTGCCATCCCTGATGGTGATTATGATATTGACCCCCTTCCTTTTCCAAGCATATGTCCTCTGGATATCTTTCACATTCCTTCTTAGGAACAAGTCATCACTGGTGACTTGTTAGAGTTTTCTCCGCTGCTCTTTTACAATTTTGTATCTTGAGAGATTTTATTTCTCTCTAAAACAGAAATAATATTCAGAGGGTGTTAGCCTGCAGGGCAGGAAAGGGAGAGAAAAGCTACTTTGCAAATCCAGCACTGATTCAACTTAACAAATGGCACCCCTCCTCTGCTATGCAGTCAAATCTAAGTACCAAATCCCAGCCTGCTCCCAGTGCCAATCTATTCAAACTCCCATTTGTCTGTCAAGAGATAGTTCTGAGGTGGGTGTCTGCAACTGTCTTTCCCTCAGGTTTCCTCTGCTCACTAGGTCTTCCCTCCACCCACACTGGGAAGAAAAAACAGAGGCACAAAGATGGAGAGATATTAGGAAAATGAAAGATCAAGTCCAACCCTTCTCAAATGATCAATGCCTAGTTCTGCTTTAATGTTACTTAACTGTGGTATGGGGGGAAAAAGAGAGAGAATTACAGCTGCTGACTTGAAAGTGTATTTTACATAATCCAAATGTATTAACTGTTTATGAAGATAAATCTTGCATTCAGAATGTGCATCAAAATTATGAAATGGGATCTAAATTAGGGTGAATAATGAATAATGCTTAAATGTTAAAAAATCAGGTCACTTTAAAAATTTAAATCAGATTTTTTTTGTCAAAATACTTTTCAAGGCAAACCTAAATTACATAGATAGCTGTCATTTAATGTGTCAAAACACAAAGATAACATGTTGGAATATAGTAACTCCCAATTACATAATACTTGAGGCATCAATTTCTAGAACCTTTTCTTAAAAAAAAGTTTAAGATTATTAGCCGCATGTTGCTTTTATTGCCAATAATTCCAATATTCAGCATCACAGTCAATCTGTTGCTGAGAGAGAGAGAGAGAGAGAGAGAGAGAGAGAGAGAGAGAGAGAGAGAGATGGTCATAACATGGTGTAATGGAAATGCAGATTTAAAGATCTTCCCTGCCCCTAGGCCCTTTGATTGGCTTAAGAGACTTTGATTGGCTTTAAGAGACTCTGAAAACCTTCCTTGATTTGAAAATATGCTCTGCCTCCTAATAGGCTGAATGTGGTCACATGGAGCCTGTGGTGGGAGGCTTGGTTTTCAGGAATGACCACACCTTGATGCTGTGTGATTGGGCAGTGGATCAAAAGGGTGGTTACATTCTCTGAGCCAGGAGAAGGCTATATAAACCCTGATGAGAGGCTTTGCTTTGGGGCTCACTTTGAGAAGTGTTGTGTGATTTGACCAGATGAGACTCTGGGAAGCCGTTGTTGAGAGCCCCCCGGCTTTGAAAACCCAGATGTTGATGCTTCCCTCTCTGGTAACTGTGATTTGGTATTGATATAATGGTTGGACAGTTTGGAAGCCTGTCTGTTTGATCTGTAAGTTCTGTAACTCTGAAGTTTGGGGTGCTGACCTTTTTCCCCTGAACTAGGTAATGTGTGTTTGTTTGATTAAAGTAAGCTTGTTAACCCATTTTGAGTTGCTTTCCTTTTGAAAAGCAGATCTAAGAACCTGTGTTGGCAGCCACTCTGGGGATATTGGGGTGCTTGCTGCTACACATGGCTATTCAGAAATCCATCCTTTCGAAATGCCAACTATGGGGAAACAGTATAATAACTATTTAAATTTGTTGTATTCTGTTATATGTTATTGGAGATGGCTACTTCTATGTGGTTATAACTTTCAACATTTACTATGGAAATATTAATCGAGCACCTAATAAGAACTGTACTGGGAAGTATTCAGTGTATAAAAAGTTGGACAAGGTATGGTCCTTGCCCTCAAGAAACATTCAATCTAGTCATACAAAGAGCTGCCTACAAATATCTACCATATAAAGAATAAATGCTAAGTGGTAGAAACTACATGATACAGGTCAGGAGTTCCTAGCTTTTTTGATGTCATTGACCCCTATGGCAGTCTGGTGAAGTCTATAGACCCTTCTCAGCATAGTGTTTTAAATGTATAAAATAAAACAAGTAGGATTACAAAGGAAAAAAATTATATTAAAGTACAGTTATCAAGGGGTGACTAGGTGGCGCAGTGAGTAGAGAGTCGGCCCTGGAGTCAGAAGGACCTGAGTTCGGATCCGGCCTCAGACACTTAATGCACACACAAACAAAAACCTAGCCATGTGACCTTGGGGAAGTTACTTAACCCCAATTGCCCTCCAAAAAAAAAAAAAGAATCAAATAAGATAATATTTGTAAAGTGCTTGCACTTGGTAGGTTCCTAATAAATGCTTGTTTTCTTCCTATAAGAGAAAAGTGATCTGGGATCATATCATTAGGGAGTTGGAATCTAAGCAGGACTTTGAAGAATGGGCAAATGTTGGGGAAGGGGCACAATATAAGAACATTGCTTAAGAGCACATTGCAATTATATATTACAATAGCCAGATGGGCTGGAGCACAAAATTGTTTTGATGAGTAATAGGGGAGAAGTCTGGAAGGACAAATTAGGGCCAGATTGTGAAGAACCTTGAATGCCAAGCTAAAGAGTTTTGACCTCCTTCCAAAGGCAATGGAGCACTACTTAGAATTTATGAGGAAGGGAGTGACTGAAAAAGAACTCTGCTTTTGAAAGATTAAGCTGCAGGCAATATGCAGAATGAAATTAAGGAAAAGGAAAAGAATATTGATTGAGATTTTGCATACAAGAACAAACCAGGAAATTCAGGATGTTGTTAATTATAATGAATCAGAATTTGGACAAGATATTGAAAAAACAAACAGATATTAAATCAGATACCTTAGGACATTTTGAATGATTGTTTCTATCCATGTGCCAGCATAATTGTAATGAAAATCAAAATGTGACCCATCAAATGGCTTGGGACAATGCTCAGAATCTTTAGCAAGCTGGAGAAGGAAAATTGAGGACAGATGAATCTTTCTTTAACATGGTTCTTGCCACAAGAAGCTTCCCTTGGCCCAAACAGGAACCTATTCCAGGAGGTGGGGAAAATACAAGGGAGGATTCTGTGGCAGCCTCTCGAAACAACAGGGCCTAAATTGAAGTGGTGGCCATGGGCCTAGCAAGAAAGAAAAAGTGTGGGAAACATCATAGAAGCAGAACTTGGGGTTCTGGAGGACAAGTTCATTTATCAGTCCCATCTTAATTTAGCTTTAGTGGGAGTAAAAGGAAGGAGCACTGAAATGAGAGTCAGCAGACAGAGGCTATAATTCTAGCCCCATTAACAATACCGTCCGTACACAACCAAGTTTTACATCAGGCATGTGTACTGAACACCTCTTTTTTATCTTCAAAAGGAGGAAGTTGAACTATATTACCTCTAAGTTCTCTTCTAGACCTAAGAGGATATAATTCTCCATAATTTTCATATGGGCTCCCATTTTATCAGGTATCAATGAGCTAAATATCAATTGTATGTAAATGGAGTAGACAGTCGGATGAATAGGTATCAAAACTATAAATTATAAATGATAGTGGAAGATAGGAAAAGGCACAGTCAGGAAGATCCATCTTCCTGAGTTGAAATCTGGCCTCAGACTGTTACTAGCTGTGTGACCCTCAGCAAATCTTGTTGCCTCATTCTTCTCACCTGTAAAATGAGCTAGAATTTCATTTTAAAACTGGAGCTGGAGCTCATAGCAAACCACTCCAGTATCTTTATCAAGAAAACCCCAAATAGAGTCACAAAGAATTGGACACATCTGAAATGACTCAACAGCAATATTCAAAGCATCAGGGAAGGTTCTGCAGAAACAAAATGGAAAAATTCCTGCCTTCAAACCCTTTCTTTTCTATTGAGGAGAGGTACTTATATATATTTATATACACATACAAATAAGCAAACAGAAAAGTATATATGAAGATATACTAGTAACTTAAAGAAGGTGAGATTATTAATGATTATAGCAAGATGGGATGAAGGAAGACCCCCAGACGTGACTCCTGCACTTTGTTTTGAAGGAAGCCGGTGTCATAACAATAATCATAGTGGCTTATTTATACAGGATTGTAGTGTTATATGCTAGGCACTTTACAAATATTATCTCATTTGATCCTTACAACCTTGTGAGGGAAATGCTATTATTATTCCCATTTTTCATATGAGGAAACTGAGACAAACCAAGATTAATCAACTGGCCCGAGGTCACAGATCTAGGAAGTGTCTGAGGCCAAGTCTGAGCTCAGGACTTCCTGACCCCAAGTCCAGCACTCTATTAACTGTGCCACTTAGATGCTTGAAGGCAGAGGCAAGGGAGGAGGCCATTGTAGACATGAGGAACCATTTGTTTAAAAACCCAGGAAAAGGAGATGGAATATTTTGCACAAGAAATATTTGGTAGATGTTTGATTGGAACAGAGAGTGTATGGGCAGCAATAGGAGGAGAAAGGGAGGGAGAGAAATATGAAATAAGACTAGAAGAGCAAGTAAGGGCCATATTGTGAAGGGCTTTAAATGTCAGGCTAGGAAGCCACTGAAAGTTTTTTGAGCGGAGTGATAAGTTTGGAATTGTGTTTTAGGAATATCAGTGTGGCTCCTATGGGAATGATGGATGGGATGCATTGGAAGCAGGGACATTTTTATAGTACTTTATGGTCTGCATCACCTCTACAAAGACCTACTCTACAGCTTCATTGTGGCATGGAGAGAACCCTGGATTCTTGGAGGCTATACCAATGAAGAACAAGCTCTGGCAGCTTCTACCATGTTGGAGAGACTTCAAGAACAGTCTGGGCAGCAGGACTACATCTGCTTTCCAAGGACAAGCCTAGCCACGTACAGAATGGCTGACCACTATATGGTAAATTTTTGGTCCATGGCAACCCATGGAAAAAAGGAAATTACAGAATAGTCTTCAGTCCTCTGTTGTGCCTGTGACACAGTGGTAGAAATGGGAGTTAGACTAGGAATCACACGGTTAACAAAAAGTGGCAATAGTGTCGGAGGGATCTTGGAATGACAAGCATGCTAATGCATTGTTGGTAGAGCTGTGAAATGGTACAATCATTTTGGAAAACACTTTGGAATTATGCCCTTTGAACCAGTGACTCCATTATTGAACTTATACTTCAAGGAAGCTATTGATAAAAAAAAAAAAATTCCCCACTATACACCAAAATATTGTTGTAGCACTTTTTGTAATAGCCAAGAATTAGAAACAGAAGAGATGCCTATCAATTGGGGAATGACTAAATGAATTGTGGTACATGAATGTAGTGGAATATTAATTTACTGAAAGAAATAATGAATGTAATGACTACTGAGAAATGTGGAAAGATCTATATAACCTGATGCAGATCAAAGTAAGCAGAGCCAAGAAAATAATTATATACCACAACTACAATGCAAATGGAAATAACAACCACACCCCAAAACAACCAAAAGTCAATGTAACCAAATGATATGTATCAAGTTTGACTCAAATAAAGGACTGAGAAGACACCATCATTCCTCCCCTTTATAAAGGTGGGAGGTCGTGGGGGCTAGGTGGCGCAGTGAGTAGAGCACTGGCCCTGGAGTCAGAAGGACCTGAGTTCAGATCTGGCCTCAGACACTTAACACACACAAACAAAAACCTAGCCGTGTGACCTTGGGCAAGTTACTTAACTCCAACTGCCCTCCAAAAAGCAAAACAAAAAACAAAATAAAGGTGGGAGGTCCACAGGCATTATACACTACACATATTTTCAGACTTTTTCAATGTATCAGTTGTAATGACTTTTTTCTCTCTAAAAAAAATAGTAAGAAGCAGATAACATCAATAAAAACTTATTTAAAAAAAAAAATCACAGGGGCTCACTTTGAGAAGTGTTGTGTGATTTGACCAGATGAGACTCTGGGTAGCAGTTTGGAAGCCTGTCTGTTTGATCTGTCTGTATACTCTGAAGTTCAGGGTGCTGACCTTTTCCCCCTGAACTAGGTAATATATATTTGTTTGATTAAAGTGAGCTTGTTAACCGATTTTGAGTTGCTTTCCTTTACAAAAGCAGATCTAAGAACCTGTGTTGGCAGCCACCCTTGGGGATGTTGGGGTGCTTGCCGCTACAAATGGCGACAAGGGATGGGATCTGCTGAGTAAAAGGAACGTATGGGGGCTGGGATAATTGTTTGTTTCCCAGTTATGGTAGCTGTGATTCTGTGGATCCATGGAGCAGGAGAGAGGAATGGCCTGCATGCTGACTTCACTGAGCTGAGAGCAGGCATGGTGAGCTGCTTACATGGAGACCTGTGGAGAAGCCAGGAGCTACTGCCTTCTGCTGGAGGAGAAGGAACCCAGGAGTTTGGAGTTCAGCCACAGGACAAGATAAGGACTGTGAGGCAAAGCAGGGGCACTGAATGTGTTTCCTTGCTGTATCCCACAGTTTGGTACCCAGGGGGAGGATGGACTTGTGACTGGTGGGTGGGGTGAAGTGCCATGGACTCCCATAAACCCTACCTTTGGTTTTGTTGCCCAGCTCCCTCTCTGGACTTGGAAGCAGGGGCAGGAGCAGTGTTATGGGAAGGACACCCACCTCCTCCCAAGAGAACTTTATTTGGACTCTTGTATTGAATTGATGTGATAATGCTTTGTATTTTGTGTTTAAGGCCCAGTGGCCACTTTGGCAACTTTAGATGTACCTTGAAAATATGACTTAAGAGATGGTTAGTGCTAATTGAAATGTAAATTATCTATGCTATGGGCATACTTAGTAAGACTTTACTGAATAAGTGACTGATTGTACTTTGACATATTGTTACAGATAAGAGACTAATTGAGTTAATCAAGACTTTGCCCCATGAGTGGAAGACTTTGACCATGTACTTTGAAATTACTGATGAGACTGATTGAGTTAACTTTTTGAGTGACCATTTTATGATTTTACTGATAAGTGACTGATAACAGTTGCCCCATGAGTGGAAGACTTGGACTATTGTACTTTGAGATTATATTGTGATTTTCTTTATGTACCTGGAAAATGTGACCTAAGAGATGTTTTAGTGCTAATTCAAATGTAAATTGTGTATGCTATGGGTATGAAAGATCTTGGGGCTGAATGTAATGGAAATGCAGATTTGAAGATCGTCCCTGCCCCTAGGCCCTTTGATTGGCTTAAGTGACTCTGAGAACCTTCTTTAATTTGAAAATATACTCTGCCCCCTAATAGGCTGAATGTGGTCACATGGAGCCTGTGGTAGGAGGCTTGGTTTTCAGGAATGACCACACCTTGATGCTGTGTGATTGGGCAGTGGGTTAAGAGGGTGGTTACATTCTCTGACCCAAGAGAAGGCTATATAATTCCTGATGTGAGGCTTTGCTTTGGGGCTCACTTTGAGAAGGGTTGTGTGATTTGACCAGATGAGACTCTGGGCAGCTGTTGAGAGTCCCCCGGCTTTGAAAACCCAGATGTTGATGCTTCCCTCTCTGGTAACTGTGATTTTGGTATTGATAATGGTTGGACAGTTTGGAAGCCTGTCTGTTTGATCTGTCTGTATACTCTGAAGTTTGGGGTACTGACCTTTTCCCCCTGAATTAGGTAATATATGTTTGTTTGATTAAAGTGAGCTTGTTAACCCCCCAAAAAAAAAAAAACCACACACTTTTATATGTTTATAATCATTAATATAGCTGTTGTTACTTTTAATGTGATATCCTCATCCAATGACCAATGAGTGAGAATACTATTATAAGAACTGAATCATATCATTGACATTCTCACTGTGGGCAATGTCAGAAGACAAAAGGAAGTTGCATTTAAATTGAAGGATAGCCCATAGATTTTCTTTGGAGAAGTAAATAAAGGAGTTGGTAGAGTTGGTCTTATCATGCCACCAAAGGCATCAAGAAACATTTCATATGGAACACTAGGATTATCTCATACTACAGTGTTCATTGCTAAATATTTGCAAAAAAGACCACAAAACAAATAATTGCAGCTTATGTACCAACATCTGTGACATAATGCCTGCCACATAGTAGGTGCTTAATAAATGCCAGTTTTCTAATTGTAGGGCTTGAAAAGATAGAGAAAATTCTTCTCCCCCACCAAAAAAAACTCTCAGGAAGATCCTTCAAGTGAAGTCAACTTAAGTCTTAGATACTTTGACTTTAATACAAAGGTATGCATAGGTAAGGATTGCAGGCAGAAAAAAATAGGTTAGGAATAAAACATAGTTCAAGACTTAAGAATCAGAGAGACCAATGATACATAAATTACACAGAAGCTTCATGCCTATACATCAAGAATATTTTCTTCAAGCAAAGAATTGGGGGGTGGGGGATTGGCTAGGTGGTACAGTGAATAAAGCACCAGCCCTGGAGTCAGGAGGACCTGAGTTCAAATCCAGCCTTGGACACTTAACACAAAAACTAGCCATGTGACCTTGGGCAAGTCACTTAACACCAATTGCCCTGCCTTCCCCCCTCCAAAAAAAGAAAAGAAAAGAATGGGGTGGCCCTGTTCATCACCAAAAAACAGAATTGATTATATTTTAGCAGACAAGAAATAACTTTTTACTGATGTGAGTCTTTCCTGAATCAGCAGTCTGTGTATAATCAAGCCACTAACTTTTTAGGACAAATACCAGAAAGGTAGAACAAAGATGGTGGAGTGCAGGCAGCAACCCAGATGAACTCTCCCAACATTCCCCTCCAAACAACTTTAAAATAATTCCTCAAATCAATTTTGGAGTAGTAGAACCAGCAAAAGTTCAGAATGAGACATTTTTCCAGCCTTAAGACAACTTAGGAAGGCAGAAGGAGAATACTGGGGTGAGATCCAGTCTAGAGCAAAGCAGTAGCAGCAGTAGGACCTGCTGTGGTATGATAATCATTAAATATCATATTTTGGCCAAAGTCTGAATTAATCAAACAGACCACTTTGCCTCATTTTTAAAAGGCTCTTTTTCTGTGTTAGCCACTCCAGAGACTAGATAAGGCTGGGAGTAGGATTTAAAACAGGCCCCCTGAGGTCATAAATTCCAAACAGACCCAGCTTTGTCCTATTCTCAGAGAATACCTCTTCTTATGTCAACAAAGCCAGAATGGGAGCAAAATGGGTTTACTTTATGGCTCTTAAGGATGAGACCCTTAACTCTCAATGTTAACTTAACTAATGGGACTTTTTCTTATCTTAATATTTTCTGGGCATATACCATGTTATGGAATGTTAATGGTAAAGATAACACAGATATTCTGAATCATAATTTCAATTGACACTTTATCAACTCTCTTGTTTTATTGTATTTACCATTTATTCAATTAAGAAAATTCATTTCTCATACAATGATTAAACCATTATGGGGATCATAAATTTGTGGGGCTCAGCCACCCTGTATTGGGATGGTCCTAAAATGTACTTAAGCTCTCTTATCCTTTTATTCATCAGTCAGGACTCAATTCCTGGCTCCTTGTACAAGTAATGCTAGCCTTAAGAGAATAATAAATAAATGTTGTAATTTTATATTACTATTTGTCTGTCTCCTTTAAACAAACCTTTTCTAGAGGTTGACAGGTAACAGCAGCATTGGGAATTCTCAGCCCAGAAATGATAAGGGGATTGGACAACCGGTCAGAAAGAGATTACAGGATACCCATTTTTGGCACTAGATGCAGCCAATACTAGTTGGCAGCTCTATTTTTCATAAGCAGTTATGGGTCACAGTTCCAAGGCAGAGAGGAATACTAGCATTTGTGCCTGCAGGAAAGCAGGGGACCTGGTCACAGTTCCAAGACCAAGAGAAGTACTAGCATTTGTGGCTACAGAAGAGTAGAAGGGCTTTCCTAGGTAAGACCAGAGTACAAACCAGGAAAGAAGTGGCCACACCTCTCCCCAGATCACAACACTTTGGAAGCACCAAAATTTTCAGACCCCCTCAGAACTAGTTATGAAAACAGCAGCACAAAAATGTCTGAAACTTGAGATAGTTTCTCTCCTCCCCCAGGTGAACAGAGTCCAATTTTAACATAAAGTTCAAAGTCAAGAAATAAGTTGGAAAAATGAGCAAACAACAAAAAAAGAACTTGACCATAAAAAAGTACTATAGTGTCAGGGAAGACCAGAACATAAACTCAGAAGAAGATAATAATGTGACAACAGCTACTGGCACAACCTCAAAGAAAAAATGTTAAGTGGACCCAAGCTCAAAAAGAATTCCTAGAAGAATTAAAGAAAGAGACAAGAGTAGTAGAGGAAAAATTGAGAAAAGAAATGAGACTGATGCAAGAAAATTATGAAAAGAGAATTAACAACTTGGTAAAAGAGGCACAATAAAATACTATAGGAAATAAAACCTTAAAAATAGAATTAGCCTAATAGCGAAGGAGGCACAAAAATTCACTGAAGGAACTTGTTTAAAAAAAAAAATGGAAAAAGAGGTAAAAAGGCTCACTGAAAAAACTAATTCATTAAAAATTAGAATTAAGCAAATTGAAGCTAGTGATTCCCTGAAACGTTGAGAAATAAGAAAACAGAGTCAAAAGAATGAAAAAAAAAGAAGAAAATGTGAAATATCTTACCAAAAACAACTGACCTGGGAAATAGGTTGAGGAGAGATAATTTAAGAATTATTGGACTCCCTAAAAGCCATGAACAAAGAAAGAGTCTAGACATCATATTGAAAAAAATTGTCAAGGAAAACTGCCTCCAATATCGCAGATCTAGAGAATGTAAAATAGAAATTGAAATTCACTGATCACCACCTAAAAGAAATCCCAAAATGAAAACCTCCAGGAATATTATAGTCAAATTTCAGAGCACTCGGTTCAAAGATAAAATATTTGCAAGCATCCAGAAAAAAATTCAAATATTGCAGAGCCACATTCAGGATCACACAAAATTTAACAGTTACCATATTAAAGGAGCAGAGCGCTTGGATATGATATTACAGATGGCAAAGGAGCTAGAATCAGAACCAAGAATAATTTCCCCAGCAAAACTGGGTATAATCCTTTAGGAGGGAAATGTATATTTAATGAAATAGAGAACTTTCAAGTATTCCTGATTAAAAAAAGACCAGAGTTGAATGGAAAAATATAATGTTCAAATACAAGACTCAAAAGAAGAATAGAAAGGTAACATAAAAGAGTAATCATAAAGGATTGGATAAAGTTATATTGTTTATATTCCTATATGGGAAGATAATACATGTAACTCCTAAGAACTTTATCATTATTAGGGCAGTTAAAAGGAGTCTACATAAACAGAGGGCATAGGTATGAGTCAATTATGCTGTGATGATCTCCTCCCCACCAAAAAAAAAGGGGGGGTGGTAAGAAAGAGGAATGCACTGGGAGAAAGGGGGAAGGGAGAGATAGAATGGGGGAAATATATATATATGTACACACATTCAAATAGGTATAGAAATCTATTTTACCCAGGGGCGGCTAGGTGGCGCAGTGAGTAGAGCACCGGCCCTGGAGTCAGAAGGACCTGAGTTTGGATCCGGCCTCAGACACTTAACCCACACAAACAAAAACCTAGCCGTCTGACCTTGGGCAAGTTACTTAACCCCAATTGCCCTAAAGGGGCGGCTAGGTGGCGCAGTGAGTAAGAGCGCCGGCCTCGGAGTTGGGATGACCCGAGATCAAATCTGGCCTCAGAAAATGAGCACCCACACATAAATAATGACTAGCCGTGTAACCTTGAGCAAGTTACTTAACCCCAAATGCTTTAAAAAAAAAAAGAAGTCCTCCAAGCCTCTCTGCCCCCAGATTCCCCCCAAACTATGTAAAAGGGGACTCTGAAGAAATTCTGGAGCCCCAGCACCCACAGAATGACACAGAGAAGCTAACCTCCCGCTGAGGACAGCCCAGCAGCCCTGCAGGAAGGACCAGCGCAGTGGTCTGGGACCTGGCAGCACGCAGAGCACAGGAGCCGAGCCTAGCCCAGGTCCGCGTGAGCCGAGGTTTTAGCCCCAGGGTGGCAGGGCCAGCAGCCAGCTGGAGGAACCCCAGAACACCAGGAGCTGTGGTGACTCCAGAATTATCAACATAGACATGCCTAGGACAAAGTAAGAGGTTAGTGTCCTATGGACTTTGGGACGTGTATTTGGGGAATGCGTCAGCTCCCTCCCCTGGGGGCTAGAAGCCGCTGAGGAGACACGCCATTTTGTAGTTTTCAGAGGAAGCTCCGGCTCCCAGCCTACAAATCATGGGGAGATCCATCGATCAGTCTTGGGGGGTAATCGCTCTTGCTTTAACCTCCCTGGATCTGGATTGTGATCTAGGGTGGAAGTTGTGGGTGGGTTTACAGCTTGCCAGAAACGGAAGTTGCCCCCCACACGTTCGGGATGAAAATTCCTCTATCTGGCCTTAAAGCCATAGTGTGGCAACAAACCCAAAAGTCAAGCAATTAAGTGGCAACATGCCAAGGCAAAGGAAACAGAAAAATGCAACCCTAGACTCCTATTTTGGGGGCATAGAGCGGGAAAAGGACTGTGAGGTCAGAAGTCCTGCTCCAAAAGCCCCAGGGGAAAACATAAACGGGTTGCAGGCCATAGAGGACCTTAAGAAGGACTTTAAAAATCAAATAAGAGAAGTGGAGGAAAAATTAGAAAGAGAAATGAGAAGGATGCAGGAAAAGTATGAAATGAGGGTCAACAGCCTGACTGAGGAAAACAACACCTTAAAAAATAGACTAGCTCAAATGGCAAAGGAGGCCCAAAAGGGCAATGAGAGAAGAATGCCTTAAAAAGTCGAATTTGCCAGATGGAAAAAGAATCTCAAAAGTTCACTGAGGAGATTCATTCCTTTAGAGTTAGACTGGAGCAAATGGAAGCTAATGACTTTATGAGAAATCAAGATGCTGTTAAGCAGATCCAAACAAATGAAAGAATAGAAGGCAATGTGAAATATCTCATGGGAAAAACCACTGACCTGGAAAATAGATCCAAGAGAGACAATTTAAAAATTATTGGACTACCTGAAAGCCATGATTAAAGAAAGAACCTAGAAATCACCCTTCAAGAAATTCTCAAGGAAAATTGCCCTGATGTTTTAGATCCAGAGGGCAAAATAGAGGTTGAAAGAATCCACAGATCACCTCCTGAAAAAGATCCCAAAAAGAAAACTCCCAGAAATGTTATAGCCAGGTTCCAGAATCCCCAGATCAAGGAGAAAATACTACAAGCAGCCAGGAAGAAACAATTTCAATATTGTGGAAACACAATCAGAATAGCCCAGGACCTGGCAGCTTCTACACTGAGGGATCAAAGGGCATGGAATGTGATATTCCAGAGGGCAAAAGAACTGGGAATGAACCCAAGGGTCACCTACCCAGCAAAACTGAGTATTTTGTTTCAGGGGAAAATATGGTCATTCAGTGGAATAGAGGACTTTCAAGCATTCTTGAGGAAAAAACCAGAATTGAATGGAAAATTTGACATCCAGACACAAGAAGGAAGAGATGCCTGAGAAGGTAATCGGGGAAGAGAGATCAAGGGGAACTTATCAAAGTTGAACTATTTACATTCCTATATGGAAAAGCAATAACTGTGACTGATGATATCTTTCTCACTATGAAAATAATGGAAGAAGGGTGTGTGGTCATATGAATACATATGTGAATGTGTGTGTATGTGGTTACAGTTATATATGGATAGAGGGCATAGGTTGAATTTATTGGGAAGGGAGAATACTCAAGGGATGAAATTATGAGGTGAGAGAGGAAAGTGGCAAGAGGAGATGGGGAGAGACAGGGTAGGGTATCCCATGTAGAAGAAGCAAGGGGAAGTGGTTGCAAAGGAGGGGGAGAATAAGGAAGGCTAAAAAGCCAAAACCACATTCACACTGAATTTGGTTCAGGGAGAAAATGACATACATACTAAATGGGATATCTCAACCTGCAGCAGGATAGGGGGAAGGGGGATGAGAGGAGGGATGATGGATGGGAGGGCATCCTTGGGGTGAGGGGAGGTTGGAAGTACCCACTATAGAAGAGGGACAGGATCATGTAGGGAATGGACCAGGTGGGGGGTGGGATGAGTGGGAGGGAATTATAAGCAGCCTCCTACAATATATCTACTATGATAATGTTTTGCATAGCTAGACATGTACAACATATACTGAATTACTTATCTCCCAAGAAGGAATGGGTGACAAGGGAGGAAGGAAATGGATCTGAAATTCAAGGTCATAACATTAAATGTTTCAAATATATATAAATACTATTATGAATACTCTTTTGCTTGTAATAGGGAGATAAGATGTGCAGGCATTGGGACACAAAGATTCACCTTCCTCTAATGGAAAAGTCGATGGAGTTATGGGAGAAGGTGTGGGAGAGAGCAGATTGGAGGAAGCGATATCTTGTGGGACTACTATTCTGGGAGGTTGGGTAGGGGAATAATGGGGGGAAAATGATTGTAACCCAAAATCTGGCGGAAATGAATGATGTAAAACAGAAGTTAATAAAGCATTTGTTTAAAAAAAAATAAATTTTAAAAAAAGAATAAAAAAAATAAATTAAAAAAAATTTTTACATGGGGGATGCTAGGTGGCACAGTGAATAGAGGATAAGCCCTGGAGTCAGGACTGAGTTCAAATTTGGCTTCAGATACTTAACATTTGCTAGCTGTGTGACCTTGGGCAAGTCACTTAACCCCCATTGCCATGCCTTACCCCCTGCAAAACAAAACAAAACAAAAATTTTACATGTAATTGTGAACTATTTAATTAAATAAATAAATAAAAATAACTTAAAAAAAAAGAAATCTATTTTACCCAATAGGGAAGTAGGAGGGGAAGGACATAAGAGAAAAGAAGGGTGGTGATAAAAGATAGAACAGATTAAGGGAGGCAGTGGTAAAAAGCAAAACTGATTTTTAAGGAAGGACAGGGTAAAAAGAAAGTACAGAAAAAAACAGAAGAAAATAGGATAGAGGGAAATATACACTTAGTAATCTTAACTGTGAATGTAAATGGGTTGAGCTCACTCATAAAAAAGAAATGGATAGAAGAATAAATTAGAAACCAGAATCCAACAATATATTGTTTACAAGAGACAAATTTGAAACAGAAAGACACAGAGTTAAAATAAAAGACCAGAGCAGAATTTATTATGCTTCAGTTGAAGTAAAAAAAAGGGGGGGGAGGGGGAGCCAGAGGTAGCAATCATGATCTCAGACAAAGCAAAAACAAAAATAGACTTAACTAAAAAAGATGATGAGTGAAACTACATTTTACCAAAAGGTACCATAGACAATGAAGTAAAATTAAAAAAAAATTTATATCAAGTTTCTTTGATAAAGGCCTCATTTCTCAAATTTTCAGGAAACTGAATCAAATTTATAAAAATAAGCACCATTCTCCAAGTAATAATTGGTCAAAGGATATGAACAGGAAGTTTTCAGAAGAAGAAATCAAAGTTATCTATAGTCATATAAAAATGCACAAAATCACTATGTGTTAGAGAAATGCAAATTAAAACAACTCTGAGGTACCATTTCACACCTATCAGGAATGACAAATGCTGGAGGGGATAAAGGAAAATAGATACACTAATAAATTGTGGTGAAGTCGTGAACTGGTCCAGTCACTCTGGAGAACAATTTGGAACTATACCCAAAGGCTGACAAAAACATGCATATCCTTTGACCCAGTAATACCACTATGAGATCTGTATCCCAAAGAGATCAAAGGAAAAAGAAAAGGACCTATGTGGACAAAATTATTTATAGCAACTCTTTTGTGGTGGCAAAGATTGGAAATTGAAGGGATGCCCATCAATTGGGGAATGGCTGAACAAGTTGTGGCATATGATTGTGATGGAACACTATTGTACTATAAGAAATTATGTGGGGGATGGGTTTAGGAAAAAAAAAACATGGCAAAACCTATATGAACTGATGCAAAGTAAAAAGAGGAGAAATGGGAGATCATTATGCACAATAACAGCTATTTTGTAATGATGATCAGCTGTGAAAGATTTGGATACTATATAATGATTCAAGACAGTCCCAATGATGACTCATCATGAAAAAATCCTATCCACCTCCAGAGAGGGAAGTGATGAACTCAGAGTGAAAATTGAAGCATAATTTTCTTGCTTTGCTTTTTTTTTTTTTGCTTTTTTGTGATATACCTAATATGGAAATATGTTTTGTATGATTTCACACCTACAATTGACATAATTTTACTTGATTTTTCAGTGGGTCAAAGAGGGGTGGGAGGAAAGGAGAAAATTTGGAACTCAAAATTTAAAAAGAAAATTGTTTAAAATGTGTTTTTTTAGATCAAAGACCAAAATTAATATAAAACTAGAAAAATACAAATGCAAAAATATGGCATAACTTCTTTACCTGTTTTTTCATTAAAAAAACATTTATTTTCTTTCCTTACTACCTTCTTCCAGTTAAATACAGAAGAAAAACAAATTTGCATAGTCAAACAAATATGCATAACAGATATGTATTGTCAAATGAAGCAACATTCCTTATTGGTCATATCCAAAAATGTATTTCTCATTCTACATTTTGAGTCCCTCACCCCTCTGCAAAGATGAGTACTGCATGAGTACCTCATCTTCTGTCCTTTGGAATCATAGTTTGTCATTGAATTGACCAGAGCTCTAAAGCCTTTCAGAGTTATCTTTCTTTGTAATGTTATTGTCATTACATAAATTGTTCTTTTGGTTCATCTCACTTCCCTCTGTGTCATTCAGGGGCAGTAGATACATTGGAAGACTTGAGTTCAGATTCCGGCTTTGAACACTTACTAGCTATGTGACCCTAGACAAGTCATCTAACTTCTCTTAACCCCAGTTTCATCATATGTAAAATGGGGATAATAATGGCACCTACCTCACAGGTTTGTTGTGAGCATCAAATGAGATTATACACATAAAACACTTTAAAAATCTTAAAAGGCTATATGAATGCTACCTGTTGTTACTACTGGGGCAGCTAGGTGGTGCAGTGGATAAAGCAGCAGGCCTAAAGTCAGAACTCTCATCTTCCTGAGTTCACTTTATCCTCACACACTTATGAACTGTGTGATTCTAAAGCAAGGCACTTAACCCTGTTTGCCTCAATTCCTCTAAAAAGTGAGCTGGAGAAGGAAATGGCAAAGCACTCCAGTATCTTTGCCAAGAAAACACCAAATAGAGTCACAAAGAGTCAAACATGACTAAAAAATTACTGAACAATTATTATTATTATAATACAGGTTTTCCCAGTTCCCTCTGAAACTATCCATTTGTCCATTTCTTGGGCTCAATAATATTCCGTTACCTTCACATGCCATAATTTGTTTAGCCATTCTATAATAGGCAGGCATCCCCTCAGTACATATATGTCCTTTTCCTCTTTCTTTAAACTCTTTGGGGTATATCCTATGGCACACTTAAAAACAAAACAAAAACCCTCAAATGATCTGTTTAAATAAGTGCTGATGCCTAAATATGGGAAGTTAATGGGGAAAAAGAACATCAACATGGATTATAACCATTTTATTCACAAGTTTAACCAATATAAATGAATTGCTATAACAAGGAGAGCAAAACTATCTAAAAACCACCCTGGTCCCAAAATACTTGATCAACTTGTCAAGAGAAGAGATATGGTGGCCAAAAGATATTGGTTTGGAATGTAAACTCATCTGTAAAATATCAAGTAGATTATTTTAAGCAGCAATAGAATGAGAAGCAAGAGGAGGAAAAGAAAGTTTAAAGAAAGTCTGATGGGACACCTAAGTGAACAATGTCATCCCGTGGACATTTAAGGATGGAATTGGAAGGAAGTCAACAAACAGATGAAAGCTAGGAAATATCTATATGATTGATTTAACAAATTCTTTTCACCTTCAAGAACCACAGAGCTACAACATTTGAACTCTACAAATCCAGACAGATGTACTTCATGAGGAGTAGAAATAGTATTGAAAGAAACAAAGTAGGAAAAAGCAGCTATACTAGACCAAGTATATAATAGAAGAGATCTGTACTGGAAGTAACACAATTTTAAGGGTGCTGAGAGATTTATTCTCAAACGCTCTTAAAAAGAAGAGAAAACACCAAAAACATGGAAAAAAATCCCAGACATTATTATTACAACAACAAAAAAGTGATGGAGGGAACCTAACTACATTCCTATCTACATAAGATTTTTATGAGACTTTCATCAAGGTCTTCCTTGATGAGGGTTTTAAAAGGGAAATAGGCAGGCTTTTTAAAGTAATTTCACAACAAACTTTTCTTTATATTACTCAACTGACTAGCAGGTGTAGAGAATGCAAGATTCCATTGTCATTGTTGGTTATTTTTTTTAAATATAACTAATTTTGAAGAGCAAAATGCCTCATTAAAGGCTCTCTAGCAACAAGGTGTTTCACATGCACATATCAAGATTATACAATATTCCTTGAATGATATAATGAGAGAATCTTTTTCAATAAAACTCTGGTTAGCAAGGTATGAAACTGGGATTCATCATCTTATCAAACATGTCTTCCACTGTCATGGGAAAGATCCAACATAAAGTCTAAGATGAGAGATTCCTTACATAGGGATCATCCTCCAGATGATCCTATTTCTTTATTGTGATAATTTATATCAAACCCCAGAACACTGCAGAGTCTTCTAAATTGTATCCATAATCCCTCAAAAGAGTTTGGAATAACTAATTACACTGGAAAACTAACTGTATTATGAATGTTTATTGTTTAGATTATACCACACAGTTGAAAAATTACACACCTATTTGTGTGTCTACATACATATGTATGTATGTATATATACACATATGTAGGTCCATAAGGTATCCCAAAAGTCTTTGTGCAGTTTTAAGCTTGACTAGTTTAAAATTCTGTTGTGCATGTATGTAAAATATAAGGGGTAGAGACAACAAGTAAATAGATAAAATTTCAAAAAAAAATTGTGACACAGAAATAAAGAGATAGAACTATAGTGACATTTATCAGTATATCTAAAAGACAGACATTGCAAATGGACAATGAGCTTGACCAAATATTGAATAGAATGAGTAGAGCAAGCTGGATTGCTTTTGAAAAATAGTAAAGTTCATTTAATGACTATAAAATTTTCCCTGAAACTGTCAATTTTCTTTTTTTTTCTTTTTTTTTGTTGTGTGATTCTTTTTTAATATTAAATTAAATTTTATGTTTATTTTTAGTTCACATCATTCATTTCCACAAGATTTTGAGTTACAAATTTTTCCCCATCTTTCCCCTATTCACCACCCCAAAACAGCAATCCCACTGTATACCCCTCCCCCAATCTGCTCTCTCCTATATCCTCCTCCATTCCCCCTCTGACTTTCCAGTAGGAAAAGATGGATTTCTATACCCCAGTGCCTGTATATCTTATTCCCCAGTTGCATGTAAAATAATAATGATTATATATATATATATATATATATATATATATATTAACATTTGATTTTAAAACTTTGGATTCCAGATTCTTTCCCTTCCTCCCTCCTCACCCACCCTTACTGGGAAGATAAGTAATTCAATATAGGTTGTACATGTGTAGCTACACAAAACATTTCCACAATGGATATATTGTGAGAGATTGACTATATTTCCCTCCATCCTATCCCACCCCCCACCTGTTCTATTCTCTACTTTGACCCTGTCTCTTTTCAAAAGTGTGTGCTTCCCACTTCCCTCCCCCACAACCTGCCCTCCCTTCCATCATCCCCCTTCCTATTTCCTTCCCCATACACTCCTGTAGGGCAAGATACCCTATTTAGTGTGTATGTCATTCCCTCCCTAAGCCAAATTCAATGAGAATAACGTTGACCCATTCTCTTTTGATTTCCTGTTCTTCTCCTCCTTTGTGTTTCCTTGCCTCTTCTATATGAGATAATTTACCCCATTCTGTCTCTCCCCATGTCCTCTCATCATATTCCTCTCTCACCTCTCAATTTCATCTTTTAAGTATCATCCCTTCCTATTCAATTGGTCCTGTGCCCTCTATGTATGCCTGTACACATATATACAGAGCAGAAGCTAAATTTGAAAGGTACCAGGAAAATGGAGAAACAGAAAAAGAAAGAAGAGAGGGTAATGAAATATGGAGACTCTAAAGAATTAAGATCTGTAGCCGTGTGACCTTGGGCAAGTTACTTAATCCCAATTGCCCTCAAAAAAAAAAATAATAATTAAGATCTGTAGGAAGAACAGGGCAAGAGAAATGTATTGAATGAATGCTCTGTAGAAACAATGTTGTATCATGGTAAGAGAACTGGACCTAGGGTCAGAAGACCCTGGCTGAAAGCTTAGACCTACTCAGAAGCAAATTATTTTATCCATCTAAGCTTTCTGCCTTTTCTGTTAAATAGAGATAATGTTTACATGACTTATCACAGAAAGTCCAAGTTGGAAGGAATGTCAAAGGCCACCCTGGAGAATCTGTATATGATCAAAAATCACCTCAGCAACATACCCAACACGAAGTAATGCAGCCTTTGCTTAAAGATCCTAGTACCTTCCAAGGCAACCCATTCTACTTTCAGAGAGCTCTGTTAGGACATTTTTTCTTACATCATATCTACATCTGGCTCATTTCCACCTACTGCTCCTAGTTGTGGCTTCTGTGGCAAAGAAGAATAAGTCCAATCCCTCTTCTTCTTTTTTTTTTGGAGGGCAACTGGGGTTAAGTAACTTGCCCAAGGTCACACAGCTAGGTTTTTATTTGTGTGCGTTAAGTGTCTGAGGCCAGATCTGAACTCAGGTCCTTCTGACTCCAGGGCCAGTGCTCTACTCACTGCGCCACCTAGCCACCCCCCAATCCCTCTTCTATATCTTTTTTTTGTAGGTGAAGTCAGTTATCGTTAAACCCAGTCCTTCTCACCTCCTCCCTGCCCCACTCCCCATCTTCTCCAAGTCAAACATTTAACCAACCAATTTTCATATGACATGCTCTTAAGACCCTTCATCATCCTTAGATGCAGCTAGGTACCACACTGGATTTGATGAGATATGTCTCCATGTTTGTGAGAGTGCCATAGAATGACCTAGCACAGGCTTATTCTGTGTCTAATACAAGCAGACTTTTAATAAACTCTACTTTTCTTTGGCTGAGAGAAGACTTGAGTTGAATTCATTTGGCAGGACCCAGTATGTTGGGGTCTCCAGAGCAACCCTAACCCTCTTTATGGGTACCCTCTTCAGATTGAGTGCTGGGCTTAGAGTCAGACAGATCAAAGCTCAAATCAAGGCTCATATACTTATTAGCTAAGTGACCCTGGGCAAGCGACTTAACCTCTTTCTGCCTCAGTTTCCTCAGTTGTAAAATGAAGGAAATAATAGTACCTACCTCCCAGGATTGTTGTAAGGATCAAACGAAATAATTTTTTACATGTTTGGCACAAAATAAAGATTTAATAAATGCTTCTTTTCTTCCTTATAGGAGATAATAAAATAAGAGGCATTGTGGTATAGGGGACAGAGCAGTGGACATCACTCTCTTCACATATACATCCCTGACTCTCAATTTTTTCATCTGTAAAATGGACCTGTGTTATTTTCACCCAGGATTGTTGTGAGGATCCCATAAGATACCAAACTTTAAGTATAAACGTCAGTTATCATTATCCTCATCCTGAAAACTCCCCAGGTTACTTATGACCTTCCTAAAATGAAGACTGAACACAGTATTCCAGATGTTATCTGACCAGAGTAGAGGAGAACTGTCATCTTAATGGTAGTTTTGGAGGCTACTATTCTACACTGTTGGCTCATATTGAGTTCGAAGTTCATGGAGTTTCATTCTAGATCTTTTTCAGACTTACTTCTAAGGAGTCATGCCTCCCACACATCAAATATGGGAAGTAGCTTTTTCCACAATAGTATTTTTTCATTTATCTCTATTAAGTCTCTTATTAAATTCAGATTGGCTTTCTAGCCAGTTGAGATTCTCTTGGATCCCACCTTTCCAGGAGTTAGCTTTCCTTCACCACCAAATTTGATAAACACTTATTATCTACCTTAATCAAGTCATTAATTATAATACCAAATCTCACTGGGTTTCCGCGAGCAAAACACTTTAAAGCCCCATTTGAATGTAAAATATTATGTAGATTATCCATTAGGTACAAAGGGAGGTCAAAGGAAGAGAGAAATAAATTCCGTGAGGCTAGTGAAGTCCCAACAATGCTCCATGGTGATTGCTATTGAGTAGCTGTCCCCAGTAAAGAGCTTTTACTGAATAGCCATTGTGTACTAGGACAGTTCTAGCTGGGCTGTGGGGGTGGCAGGGAAGTATTGCAAAAGTAATTGAAGAGGAGCAGATTGCAAAACACACTAGCTGGAGATCCGGAAAGACTAAGATTCGTCGGAAAGATTTAACTACATCCTAGCAGCCAAATCCTCGAAACCCCTGGAGCTTGGTATCCTCGAGAAATAAATAGGTAAGGATTTTGGGCGGCTTAGCGGTACCTGCGTCAAGACGGTGCCCAGTTTCTGACAGCATTGACAGGGTTTGCTGATTGGGCTGCCCGCTTTGCATCTTAGCAACGGGGGCCTGCCAGATCCTGTAACTGTCTGAAACTGCCTGGCATCATTAGAAATTACTCGGGCTACTCTGTACATCGACTCAGGCAAAGAAGGCCGCCTTTAGAAATTGGGGAAACTGAAGAAAAAAGAACAAGCCTCCAATAAAAGGAGAGGTCGGAAACAAAGAGCTGAAACACCTTGCTCCTGAGAAGGAGGCTGGTACAAGATCATAGTACCAGCTGGAGAGAAAGCGGTCGCTCTTGAGGGAGGATGCCAACAAAGACCCCAGAAACGCCAACATTCCCCTCCCAGATCAGGGCTGGATGGTGCTTTAAACAGCCAGAGTTCAACTGCGGTACAGGGCTGGAGCGCAGGTAGGAGCCCGCCCTATTGGGTGGGCGGGGCTTTCATCGGGCTCAATCCCCTCTGGTAGCCCCGAGGGCGGAGGAGCTCCACCTTTCTCCCTTGAGTTTGCCTAAAAAGCTGCTGGTCTGTCCCCTCGGTCTTCTCCGCCTCTCCGCCTCTGGGGCTCGACTAGTTTGCCATCTGCTGTTCCTACGCTATCAGCTCATCCTCAGCTTCCAGGTTTCATCCATCTTACCCTCCACCCATCACGTTCCAAAGGCGCCACCAGCTGGTGCCCCCCACCTCCCTGTCGCTGGCCTCCGAGAGCTCGTCCCCTAGTCTTCCCTGGCCCGCGCTCCCGCGGCTTCCCTGGAGGTAGCTCTCCGCCCTCGCTCCTTCCTTCCCACTCCACCGCGCACCCGCCACCCATATCCCAGAGTTCGCCCGCCCCTAGCGTCGCGCTGCACGCCCGGAGTTCGCCCGCTGCCCTTTCGGGGCCAGGGGGCATCGCCACCATCATGCTCCCCGCCATCTACACGGCCGTGGCGGGGCTGCTGCTCCTCCCGCTGCTGGTGAATTTCTGCTGCCCCTACTTCTTTCGGGACACGAACTACTTTCTGAAGGTGGTTGGAATAGCCCGAAAGGCACGCAGCTACTCGAGACGCCGGCCGGTGCACACCATCTTGAGCGCTTTCTTGGAACGGGCGCGCCAGACTCCGAACAAGCCTTTCCTGCTCTTCCAAGATGAGACGCTCTCCTATGCGCAGGTGGACCGCCGGAGCAACCAGGTGGCGCGTGTGCTCCATGACCGCCTGGGACTTCGGCAGGGAGACTGCGTCGCCCTCTTTCTGGGCAATGAACCGGCCTATGTTTGGCTGTGGCTCGGGATTGCCAAGTTGGGCTGTGCCTTGGCCTGTCTCAACTACAACATTCGATCCAAGTCCCTTGTACATTGCTTCCAGTGCAGCGGGGCCAAAGTGCTGGTGTCCTCTCCCGGTGAGTCCAGCCCCAGCCATGAATCCACTACATTCCCCTCTTCCTCCCGCCGACCTACCTTCCTCCCCGTAATCGATCAGACGGAGTGTCTGTAAGAGCATCTCCTTTGAGGGGCGGGAGTGGAAAGGAGTGGTAGAATTTGCCTCTAAAAATCCCCAGCTTCTTTCCGAAGGCTCAGCTCAAGTGCCCTCTCCACAACAATCTAGCCTGATTCCTCTAGCTGCTAGCGCCTTCCATCTCCTTAAATTACTTGTATGTGTTTTGTATTCTCTTATCTGTCTTTATGTCATTTCCTTCTTCCTTAAAGAGACTGTTTATGCCCTTCTTTGTATTTCCAGGACCTCTCACAATGCCTGGCACAAGTCTAAGTACTTGATAATATTTGTTGAATGAATGAATACAGACTTTAGGGATCCAGACATTACAATGGATTGTGCATAAGTGTTACAGGAAGGACAGTGTCTGTGGGGAAATAGAGTATTAGTTCAGCCCCAGACTCTTTCCTCTGTATAGTTGTCTAAGATGGGCAGTATATCTGCAATGGGCTAGTCTTTAGAAATAGGAAGGCAAAAAATTTCTGCTCCCAGGGAGTTCACATTCTAATGGGGAGACAACATGCAAATAACTAGGTACCTAAAAGAACGGTATAAAGTAGATGGGAGGTCATAGAAGAGGACAAGGCACTTACAGCCGGGAGGACAAGGGAAAGGCCTTTGTGCAGAAGGTGGGATTTAAGCTGTCTTGAAGGCAAAACGGAGATTTTAAGAGGAGGAACAGCATTCCAGGTAAG